>OZ025240.1:925000-1037500 GCA_964019155.1 Osedax fenrisi | reverse complement strand
ATGCAAGATCTAGAGGAACAACAGAATGTCAAAGATCTAGAGGAACAGCATAATGTGAAAGATCTAGAGAAACACCTGCATGTGAAAGATCTAGAGGAACAGCTGCATGTGAAAGATCTAGAGAAACAGCAGCATGTGAAAGATCTAGAGGAACACCTGCATGTGAAAGATTTAGAGGAACACCTGAATGTGAAAGATTTAGAGGAACACCTGAATGTGAAATATTTAGAGGAACACCTGAATGTGAAAGATTTAGAGTAACAACAGAATGTCGAAGATTTAGAGGAACAGCATAATGTGAAAGATCTAGAGAAACACCTGCATGTGAAAGATCTAGAGGAACAGCTGCATGTGAAAGATTTAGAGGAACACCTGAATGTGAAAGATCTAGTGGAACATAAGAATGTGAAATATCTAGAGGAACACCTGAATGTGAAATATCTAGAGGAACACCTGAATATGAAATATCTAGAGGAACACCTGCATGTGAAAGATTTAGAGGAACACCTGAATGTGAAAGATTTAGAGAAACAGCATAATGTGAAATATCTAAAGAAACACCTGAATATGCAAGATCTAGAGGAACAACAGAATGTCAAAGATCTAGAGGAACAGCATAATGTGAAAGATCTAGAGAAACACCTGCATGTGAAAGATCTAGAGGAACAGCTGCATGTGAAAGATCTAGAGAAACAGCAGCATGTGAAAGATCTAGAGGAACACCTGCATGTGAAAGATTTAGAGGAACACCTGAATGTGAAAGATTTAAAGGAACACCTGAATGTGAAATATTTAGAGGAACACCTGAATGTGAAAGATCTAGAGGAACAGCAGCATGTGAAAGATCTAGAGTAACAGCAGCATATGAAAGATTTAAAGGAACAGCAGCATTTGAAAGATCAAGAGGAACACCGGCAAGTGATAGATCTAGAGAAACATTTGAATGTGAAGATTTAGAGAAACATCATCATGTGAAAGAGGAACAACTGTATATCAATTAGTGTACGGCGATATGTTAGCTGCTAAACATAGCTTCATACATAGATAATTGAAGGTACTTTTGATCTGAAGAAATAGTGAGAATATATATATATATATATATATATATATATATATATATATATATATATATATATGTGTGTGTGTGTGTAAAGTCGCTATATTTATATTAAATAGTTTATCATATACAATTATTAATGACTTAAATATATCATTATCAAATTGTATTGAAATAAAAACTATTTCATACACATTTAATAATATCAACTATATAATAAGTGGTATATATAAAACTCCTACTGCATATATTAAATAATTTTCAGATTTCATTGTAAACTCATTTGAAAAGTTGGCAAGTAATTGTAATTGTAATTTGTAATTTATATTTATGTGGTGATTTTAATTTTAATTTATTAGATCATAACTATAATAAACATTCAAAATATGTTATTGACTGAATATATTAAGTAGGGTGTCTTCCTTTAATAGATAAACTAACAATAGTAACTAATGATAAATATTCTTTTATTGATCATATTTTTAAAAATAAAATTATTCTCATAAATATATATTTATTATATTTAGTATATACTAGAAAATTACTTAATGATATAAGTGATCACTACGTTTGTTGATTTAAATTTTAACAATTTCAATGAAAACAATCTAAATCAAATACTAAAATTAATAGAGTTAATTACTCGATTATAAATATTACAGTCTTCATCATAAATGGGATTTTTCTGATATTGATACAAATATTTCTTTTAATTATTGTATAGATATGTTTAAATTAATGTTAAATACATGTTATCCTTTATATAATCCGAAAATAATAAGTAATAAAATTAAAAATCCATGGTAAATATTCTTTATTAAAATGTATCCACAATAAAAAATATTAAAATTGTATATAGCTAATATAAATGATACAAAATATAAAAAAATATAGGAATATTTAAAATTCAGTACTAAAAAATGCCGAAAAATTATTTCATAAAAAACTCTGTCAAATGGTTAATAACTCCAAAAAAAAACATTGTCTATTTTAAATAATATAATTAAAGGAAGTACTTTTTCAAATTATTTAAATACAACTTTATCAGCCTATTATTTAATCTATATTTTAGTAATGTTGGAAAAAAAATCTTCCTAAGTATTTTATATCTTACTCTGCTTTTAATTCAACTTTACAGGTATATTATTTATCATCTCATAAAACTAATTATTTTTATCTTACACTAGCTACAAATTCCGAAATATTTAATATAATAATTCATACAAATAATAAAAAGAGTACTGGTATTTAGGTACCTATAATATAAATATGAACTTAATAAAACAACTTAATACAGAATTTAGTCCTATATTAAATTATCTATTTATTAAATAATCCAGTGAAGGAGTGTTTCCTGATTGTTTTAAAATTGATAATGTTGTATCTTTACATACAAAGGGTATTACAAATATATTATATAATTTCAGGCCAATATCTCTTCTCCCTCGATTCTCAAAAATGTATGAAAAATTAATTTAAAAATACCTCGATTTGAAAATCAATTTGGGTTCAGATAAAATGATTCAACCATAGATGCATTACATCACTTACCAGAAACAGTTTGTGATTAATTAGAAAATACTAATAAGTATGCAGTTTTATCAATTGATCTAAAAAGGTCTTTGACACTTTAGATCATAATATATTGATAAATAAATTAGATAGTATTAGTATTAAAGGTTTACTTAAAGTTCTATTATCTAGTTATATATCAAACAGGTCACAATATGTAAAACTAAATGAGGCTATTTCAAATATGGAACACATCATGTGGTGTTCCGCAAGGTTCAATGTTAGGGTCATTACTTTTTATAATATATATTAATGATATGCCTAATATACTGAAATATTCTAAACCCATACTTTTGGCAGATGATACAAATTTAATTTTCAGTAGTAAAACTTTTGATATTCTGCAAGCTAATATATAAGATGGCCTATATAATTTAAATCACTGTCTATTTAGTAATAATTTAAAATTACATGTAAAAAAACCAAAGTTATGCTTTATAATATTCGAAATTCTAAATCCAAAAATAAACTAGAATTTAAAGTTTATAATGAATTGATAGAGCAGGTGAATCATTCATCATTCCTTGGTATATTAATTGATGATAAATGTAACTTGAATTATCATATAAATTATATCAGAGAAAAACTATATGCTATTATAAATAAAATTCAAAATAAACTACCTTTAAAAAATTAGGGTGGTACTTTTTTGTCTAATATTCAACCAATTATATTGCAAAATAGGGTTATACAAATTGTGTATTTTTCTTTTAATCTAGATATAGATAACATTTATAAAAATTCAATTATTTAAAATTTCAAGATATTATATAGATTAATATTTTAAAATATATAAATAGATACATGACTAAATCTTTGCCTATAATGTTATCCTATGATCGTTATACCTCTCTAACAAAGCTCCTGATATATTATGTATTATCTCTTCACATTGGTATACTTTTTATATGTTGTGTTGTGTTTAGTTTAATTATCTTTTTCTCATTTTTATTTTTTATATTTTTACATAATTTATGCATTTTTTTCATTATATATTTTCTTCTTTTAATATATATTTATATATTTCTTATTTATATATAATTTTATCTTGTATTTAACTGAAAATGATAACCTCTCCTTGATAACAATGTTCATGGTATATACTTATTCATTCAGCACGATGTTTATTTACACGAAACAAATTTATAAATCAAATAACTTTAATAATATATACAATAGTCTATATATATATTCCAAAGGTATAGTTCTAATGATATAAAAAATTGAAATTTTAAAATAAAATATTGTCATTTTCTAATTTTCTTATATTTTTTCAAATCAATTTAATAATATATACAATAGTATATATACAAAATTATAGTTCTAATGATATACACAATTGAAATTTTAGTTATCAAGTTAAGTGGGTAAATACCTAGTCAAGCTTTGCTTTTGTGTTTTCCTGAGTATTTACGCTCTAATTGATTATATTATATATATATATATATATATATATATATATATATATATATTATTTATATACTTATTAATGCTGCAATGAGAACTTATTTGTTATATGCTATTATTATTTTATTATTTGTATTATTATGATTATACACTATGTTTATTTACTTGGTTTATATGCATCGTTCAAGTGTGTACTGTGGTTATATGGTTTGATACATATGCATGTTTGAAATGCTAACAATAAAGAGTTTGATATACTCAGGGTCTGGTCAACCCCTATGGGGCATGGGCAACCCTGAGGTTTACTTCATTTATTGATTCTCATAATTACTTATGGTGATCACTTGTTCGATGTGATGGCTAATATTATTATTTAAAGAAATGTTTAAATATCTTTAAAAAATTGTTATATAATATATTATGCATATGGCATTATTAAAGTCAAATACCTCGAAAGTCTTCTGACTATTTTATTTGTCCATTTATTGTTTTTCTTTTATAATGATTGCAATAATAAAATGTATCTTATCTTATCTCATACAATAATAAAATGTATCTTATCTTATCTTATCTTATTATGAACATATATAAACGTATGCACTTTAAACATATTTTTGTATTATGAAAAGGTAAAACAACTTTTAAATCAATTATTTATTATTTAAAGTTATTATTAAATTATAAATAATATACTTTTATTTATAAGTAAAATTAGTGTATATATACCCAACATATATGTTATATAATTATAATAATTAATAAATGACTAACATAATAATTATTATAATGATTATACATATATATTATTAATATATCATTAATAATATTAATAATAAATTAAATATATCATCATCAAATTAATTATATGCTTAGTAAATATTATAAATTAATATTTTTATAAAACCAATAATTGCTAATAATGAGTTTCCAACTTCCGGTTTTTTAAGTGATTCAAGATTGTAAATAATCTGTATACATGTGTCTTCAGCAATATTGTCCTAGGATTGTAATTTCAATATAAAATATATGTGTGTGTGTATGTGTGTATATTTATATATGTGGATGTGTGAATTATGGTTTATCAGACACCATTATAAATGTATGACATTTCTCGTAAGTTCACATAAAATACACAATAAACATTAAAACACAAAACAACAACAAATAAACAAATAAATAAAGAAATTAGATGTAATAATAAATATAAAAGATAATAATAATATAATAAAATAATCTAGGTGATAGTTTGAGGTGAGAATTGAACTAAATGGGAAATTGTGTAGATCTTATAGATACAGGTATTATATTTCGGAAAGATGGTATTGTATATGAGAATGAAAAGTTTATGGAATTAACAGAGGATGTTTGTGGGAGTACGAGATATATATATATATATATATATATATATATATTCTTTCAATCATTCATATATATTTTATTTAATCTTAATTCATTCTATCACCTAAACTTTACGTTTAACTTCCAGTGTATATATATATATATATATATATATATATAAAATATATATGAATGATTAGAAGAATATATATTTTATGAATAATAGAAATGAATCGAATTAAGGGTAGTTTTTTATAGGGTAATAGTATTGCAGAATTTTAAAATATTCAGTATAGGAATTGTCATAGAGTATAATATTGCAAATTTATCGTATAAATGATCTGATGATTATATGTACGATGGTGGAAGTATCCTATAGGAAGGTTATATAATAAAAAGAACAATAATCAATATATGAAATTACTAGTGAAAGGACAGGACACACATCGAAGTGTGTTATAGATGCATCGTATTCTAAATAAATTCTATTTTGGGTATATATTTGGGTATATATAATTATAATTATATTAGTGTATATATATATATATATATACTTATATATATATAAGTATATATGTAAGTATATATAATATTCATATATCAAATAGTGGATATTAATGAAATAGTTTATACAGACAGAAATGAAATATCATCTATTATTAAGACTATTAAAAAAGGTAAAAATGTGGGTCCTGATGGATTATCAGTTGAACACATTAATTATGCAGATAATACTATTATAGATACACTAGTATTACTAATCAATAACATGCTTCTAAATTCTTATTTCCCGAGTAAGTTAATTGAATCATATATTTTACCCATTATTAAAAATAAAAACAAAATAACTACTGATTCAGCGAATTATAGGCCCATATGTATCTCTAATGTAATTTGTAAGATAATTGAGAAAGTAATTTACAATAGAATATATAAACTATTATCTACTCATGATAATCAATTTGGTTTTAAAGCAAAGCTTGGCACGGAAATGTGTGTCTTTTCCCTAAAACAGTTGATCAATGATTATAAAAATAACAACACAAATATGTTTGTTGCATTTTTAGATGCATCTAAAGCATTTGATAATATAAGTCACAATATACTATTCGAAAGATTGAGGAATAAAAATGTTCCTATATACTTAATTAATTTTCTAAATTATTGGTATCGAAATCAGCGTATATATATTAAATGGGGAAGCTATAATTCTGATACGTTTAGTGTTGCTAATGGAGTGCGTCAAGGTGGGATATTATCACCTTTACTATATAATATTTATACTGATCCAATGATAGGTAATCTGAACTCTATTAAAACTGGGTATTGTATTAATGGAAATATAATAAATAATTTGTGTTATGCGGATGACACAACCTTATTCTCACCCTCGCTATCTGGTTTGCAGCTGTTGATTGATTGATGTCAGAAGTTTGCAAATAGTAATAAAATAACATATAATATTGAAAAATCTGTTATCCTACCAATTTATTATAACAAATCTCATCATAATCCAATTAAGCTACGTATTGGAAATACATGCTTGAGAGTAGTAAAAGCTTATAAGTATCTTGGACACTGGATTTCTGATAATTTATCTGATGAGATGGATATAAACTGTAATATTAAACGTCTTTACACAGCTAGCTATTCTCTATCTAATAGATTTAGAAACTGCTCGAAATATGTATGTATATTGCTTTTTAAAACATTCTGCTCTAATATGTATCTTTGTAGTCTATGGGATACAGATAATGCTTACTTTAAAAAAATTCAAGTAGCATATAATAATGCATATCGCATATCCCTAGGCTATAAACCTAGATGCAGTGCATCCGAAATGTACCTATATGATAATGTCGATAATATTATTATAAAATTACGTAAGTCGTATTACTCACTATATAATCGTGTTAAATTATCTGATAATTCTATTATTAAAATGATATATTTATATAATGTTTCTCGCCCGTCGTCAATATTTAAAACATGGTGTACATCATTGTTTTTTTAACTATATATTATTTGTAATTATATACTTATATATATAGATATGTGTTGTATAGTTGTATTTAATTTTTTTTTGTTTTGTTTATCTATGGACAGTTTATGTCTGACTCAAATAAATAATAATAATATAGTGTTAATTATACTAGTAATTAAATATCTATATGATTCATTAAACAACAATGTAAATATAAACTTGAAGTGAATAAATAATAATTAATAATGTTCATACACTCATTATAATAATAGTTCTAGAATATTCCATGACGATAATTATCAATAATCAGTAAACAAACTTCAGAACTCTTGTATGGGTATCCGTAGATGCAACATGCTTTAGTTTCAATGGCAGGGATATTTTCTAGTGGCAGATTTAGCGTACTAACTGTATTTACTTTATAGTCACTTACCGATCTATGTGATTTCGATTTCAATGTTATTGTTAGTGAATAGCAACCTATTAGCGATACTAACGTATATGTCGTGATGACATTATTCTCTTGGTGTATGTTGTTCAGTTTCCATGTGATATTCGGGGACGGGAAACCTTTCACCTACGCATTTAATTGTTTACATATGTTTTATTAATTTATCGATTGAAAACTGAAATATAACGGCAGTATAGTAGGTTATACTATAACCGTTATAGGTTACTATCGGTACATATAGGTAGATGTCGAACCTATATATATAGGTTACTATAACGACCTATAGGTACCTATAGGTTTTATTAGGTGTATAGTTTGATGTATACATTATACGTATACATATTTGATACAGTAGTGAAATTAGCATATTAAATATACATATATTCTATATCATCAATTCATACTATACTAACCGAACATCTGAGTGGCAGTATTGAATTAACTTCATTTTTATTTGGAATAGTGAATTCTTCGTTATTTTTTAGTACTTGTGAGATGTCATTTTGTAATCGTACCTCCATGTCACTTACCTCTTGTTTATCTGATAAACATATTTAACAATATAATGCTTAGATAATTTAATTACATTTAAAATATATTGGATATATATGTATACAGAACATTATTATATTGTAATATCATTTTCATGGAGACCGCTTATTATATTGTTCAACTTACTTAACGAATTTTAATATATAATATTACTTTCGTTGTTTGTAAAATTTAAATTATATAATGTAATATTTTATTTTCAATTTGGATATTTTGTTATTTATAATTATATCAATATTATAATAGTTATAATATACATATATATATATATATATATATATATATATAAATTATAAATATTAACAATATATTTACAATTATTTAACAAACCGGTGATATTTAGTACAATCTTATTAGATATATAAGAATATCTATCTTCTGAAATATATATATAAAATTGAATAAATGAATAAACTAATACAAATTATGAATAATATTTGTTAATGTAATACAATTAAAATAAAATTTATATTGATATATTTAAATTATATTTTTATGTAAATTAATATAATTATATATCTACATGCATATATATATATAATCATTTCCGTTTTGTTAGACATTATAATGTCTACTAGTATACTAGGATAATATTAATCATTTATTAAATACATAATTTCGTACACAATTTCATATCCACCAAATATTTATGGCAATAATATATCACTTTTTTATAAATTATACTTATAATAAAGTTATATTATGAATATATATGAACTATATATATATTTAAATATATATTCATATTATAATATACATTTAAATAATAATTTAATTTTGGAATAATTGAAACTTAAACTTAAGGGCATATATACATATAGTAGTGATATATATTCTATAAATAGATTTGTACATGTATTTATGGGGAAATAGTGGTCTACTAAAAGTGTATTAACTTAATTTTTATTTATTTATTTAATATAATATTTAACAAAATGATAGATATTATACATTATATATAGTTATATGAATTTTTTATAGAATATGTAAGAAAATATTTTATATAAATTATATTATAACAAATATAATATTCTTATTTTGAAGATTAACGATAACATTATTAATATTTTAAATTATAATAATTATTAAATTACAAAATATTCAAATATTTATATATTTATATATATTATAAATTATCTGAAAATAAAAACTAGTTTAAAGCATTATTCAATGAATTGGTAGTGTTTTAATGAGTGACATTTGGTAAAAAAAATAATGTATAATATTCTGAGTAAATTGATTTTAAAAATTGACAATAAAATTATGAATAATATAAACAGACGATATCACATTATATTACTAAAAGACACATGTGAATGCTGAATTTTTAAATCTATATATAGAATATTATATGGGTGTACTTTTAAAATTCTAAAAACGATATTATATTCATTACGCTATTACGATATTAAATTATGACGATAATTAAATTATATTTTTTTTAAATATTATTATATTGCTACTGGAACTAGCCATAGATAAGCATTATATATTACCCCATACTTATAAAATAAACTACCGACAAATTACCTTACACAATACTTATGCTAATCTTGCATGGCCTAAATACTTGAACAGGCTTACTTAATATAAATAATAAATCTACTACTTGAATAATTATACACAATTTTTATCATTGTTATAACGGTTATTAATATTAATATTAGTATCATACTTTGTATTATCTAAATCCATCGCTAATAACTTACAAGAATATTAATTATCTATATTACAAAAGTGTTTTATAAGTAAATACAATCTATATATCACTATTGTCCTTTAGAAAATATTTAATAGGGGAAAGTCTCCGATTACCGACCTCCTGTTAATGCCGACCCCCTCTCGTATCTAATTAAATATATGAGATATCAAAAAAGTATATATACCTGCACTGTTAGTAATTTAATAATAAATATGAATAAGTATTTTGTTTTTAAAAATATGTAATCCAACAATTTGTATTTGATAAAATGTAATATTCTGTTTTTATTTTTAAATATTTGAATTGTAACTTTTTTAAATCATTGTAAATACTTTATTAATACAAAGAAAACTTAATTTTGTGCATAATATTGTAGATCAATAAAAATTTTATAATTATTATAATAATAATTTAATTTGAATAACTATTATAACCAATATATCTATTATAGTAATTATAACCAATAACCAATTATAGCAACCCATATGCTTTTCCTATTACTGACCCCCTAAATTACCCTAATACCGACCATATGTGATTTATAATATCCAATAAAAATAGATCCATATTTTACTTTAAAATATGTCGTAAGTTGTTTATGTATCATTTATATAGATTTAGGATTCGCGTTCTTGTTGATTAAAAACATACTGATTAATGAATAAATATTAGATATATAATATACACTATCTTACTATAACGTTTAAATTTAAATTTAATATTACTATTAAAACATAAATTCAATACAAACTAAATTGCGTGCATGTTATAATTAATTATATTTATGTATATCTACTATTTTTATTGGATAGTATAATACAACAATTATTTATACCACGATTATTTTAGGGGGTCGGTAATATGAGAAGGGGGTCGGTATTAGGCACATGTATCCGATTATCGACCTCCCTGTTTATTCTTTTAAATAAATTATATCCAAAATTTAAAATAGCCACATTATTACAAAATTTCAAATAAAAATATTTAATATTGAATAAGTTATTACAAATAATCATTTAGAGGTCGGTAATCGGAGATTTTCCCCTAATATCATAGTTAGTACTACTATGTTTGATCCAATACATATATTAAATTTAACTTTCTTTGTACTCAATATTATTTATTCAAAATTACATATGGTTATTATATTGAATCCTACTTAATTATATTGAATATCCTACATATTTCAATGTTGCTCCAATGGGTTACTGTGCCGTCTATATATATATATATATATATATATTCATATATAAACTATTATTCCTAAAACATAAATAGATCTATACTTGCACCCCTATTACTTTTCTCACTTACATTACCATACCATATTCACGAATAAACTCTCTTCTTGCAGATGTAGGCGATTATCTGAATACCTAAATATCACCTACAATTCCCAAAATACACACTAACTCGTGCAAACAACAAGTGTAGCTTAACCCTTACCTCTCATTGTTTAATCCGATTTTACATTTACATCTTAAATCATACTAATTAACTATTTATAGATTTAAACCTATATATCACTATTGATAAGAATACTTTTTTAAATTTAATATATATAGTAATTGTTATTGTTATTATTATTGTTATTGTTATTGTTATATCGGTGGATTTCTTTCAATCCATCCATACTTTTATAAAATATATAGATGAAGTTTTTACTTATACACAATTGCCTATAATAACCCCTCTAAGCGGCTTTCATGTTAAATCCGCATTCATAGTTAATAAGATCTGATCATTTGTTATCATATTTATATAAGGTCACTTATACATATTACTTAAGGCATATATGTATTATTCGGGATGGGATTAATAGTGCGTGTCTGATACCTTAGCCTAACTCACTCAGTTATATATATATATATATATATATATAATTTACTAACATATACACAATTTTAAATCTTAATGTATTTTATATATTGTATTGAATTGAATTAAATATGATTTATTGAGTAGAAATAAAATATAATGCAGTATATACAAGCAAAGGATAATACCAGATATTATCTTGTAATCTATAGCACAACTAGGGTACTCTCCAATAATATAACAATAACATTAATAATAGTAAAACGATAAATAAAATAAGAAAAAAATAAATAAACTAATTTAAAATCTATACATATAAAATAAAGTCTATTTAAATATTTATTTATTTATTTATTTATTTATTTATTTATTTATTTATATATAGGCGTTCGATGTTTAAGAAAACGGCTCGACGGATTTACAAAATTTAAATTGCTACTAATTCTCTACGAAAAAAGTATTGTGGTTGTTCGGATGAATTTTTTATTTCCACCTTTACACCGATCATAATTACGTAAAACTGTCATTTTAGAGCTGTTTATGACCTATCGGGAAATCTTTTTATTTTAGAAGAAAATGTTTCACACATAAAATCTATGCGAATGTGAGGCGTTTCGTAAAAATGTAGTTATATTCACTTTACCATAATTAATGCATTCGTAAATGGCAATAAACGGTGATAACGTTTACGTTTTCGATATATTTAACGAAGAAATTTTAAATTTTTCAATAAACAATTAAATTTAAGTGCTTTTGTTATTAATAAATAAATTGTTTTCTATAAATAAATCTTTGTTTACATCTACATTGATAACGATTAGTTACTATTATACCCGGGTAACGCCGGGACATAGCCCGGAAATTTGTCAAGCAAATGAAATTAAATTGAATGATGAACAAAGAATAGTTTATAACAAAATCTTACAAAGTATAAATAACGAAGATGTTAAATTGTTTTTCCTAGATGCCCTCGCAGGAACTGGAAAAACTTTGTTGATTAATTTATTGCTAGCTAAAATGAAGATGGCAAATAAAGAACATATTGCCGTAGCATCATCAGGAATAGCAGCAACTCTATTATTGAACTGTAGAACAGCCCATTCCATTTTTATATTCCAATACAGTTAAACGAATATTCCATTTGCAGTATAAAGAATAATACAAAATCAGGGAAACTATTTAGAAGCTGTAAATTTATTGTTTGGGATGAATGCACAATGACTCACAATCATGCATTAGAAGCCGATGGAAAGCAAATGAAATTAAATTGAATGATGAAAAAAGAATAGTTTATAACAAAATCTTACAAAGTATAAATAACGAAGATGGAAAATTGTTTTTCCTAGATGCCCCCGCAGGAACTGGAAACACTTTTTTGATTAATTTATTGCTAGCTAAAATGAAGATGGCAAATAAAGAAGATATTGCCGTAGCATCATCAGTAATAGCAGCAACTCTATTATTTAACTGTATAACTCCATTCCATTTTTAGATTCCAATACAGTTAAACGAAGATTACATTTACACTATAAAGAATAATACAAAATCAGGGAAACTATTTAGAAGCTGTAAATTTAGTGTTTGGGATGAATGAACAATGACTCAAGCATGTATTAAAGCCGTAGATAGAATGGTAAGAGAAATAGTAAACAAAGATAAGCCGATGGGAGGACAGACATTAATACTTAGCAGAGATTTCAGACAAATCCTTCCAGTAGTTAAAAGAGACACCACATAAATTCGTGTTTGAAAACTTCAGTAATGTGGAAAAATATAAGAGTAATGAAATTAATTAAAAACATGAGAGTATTCTTATCAAACAATCAAGATACAGCCACATTCGAAAATCATATCTTAGATATAGGTAATGGAATGACGCAGAAAAATAATGGTATGGATATTATCCCGTGCAGAAATATAATTGAAAATAAGAATGAACTCATCACGACAATTTATGAAAATGTAGAAGACCATTATTTGGATGAAAATTGGCTTTGCGAAAGATGTATATTTACACCTAAAAATGACAATGTATATATAATAAATCATTATTTACTAAATAAATTTCCAGGAGAGATGAAAGTATATCGGTCCATAGACATAGTTCAAAAGAAAAGAAGTTGTATATTATCCCATAGAATTTTTGAATTTCATTAAACTTTCCGGATTACCAGACCATAAACTAGCACTAAAAGTAGCAGCGCCAATCATGCTATTATGAAATTTAAACCCCCCCAAAATTATGTAATGGATCCAGATTGATCATAACTAATTTACAAAATAATTTGATAGAAGCCAAAATACTAACTGGTATAATATATCAATATAAGGGAGAAGAAGTCATGTTTCCCAAAATACCACTGATACCATCAGATTATCCCTTTAATTTTAGAAGATTCCAATTCCCAATAAAACTTTGTTTTTCCATGACAATAAACAAATCTCAAGGACAATATTTCAAAGTCGTGGGCTTAGATATTGAAACCGAATGCTTCGCCCACGGTCAATTATATGTAGACTGTTCAGGAGCACGCGAAGAAAAAGAATTATATATAATGGCCAAAGATATTCATATATATATATGAAAATCTTATATGAAAAACATATATGTTTTATAAATAAGGAAATATAAATAAAATTCGTAATAATTATAATGTCATTCAAATTTGGATATATTCATGTAAATAGGCAGGGCAATATTTCAATCATTATCATTTCCACTACAAGTATAATACCCGGGCAACGCCGTGCCGTAGCCAGCTAGTCTATACATATAAAAGAAAGTCTATTTAAATGTTTATTTATATATATAGGCGTTCTATGTTTAAGAAAACGGCTCGACGGATTTACACAATTTAAATTGCTACTAATTCTCTACGAAAAAAGTATTGTGGTTGTTCGGATGAATTTTTTATTTCCACTTCTACACCGATCATAATTACGTAAAACTGTCCTTTTAGGGATATTTTCGACCTATTTGCCTCTATCGGGAAATCTTTTGATTTTAGAAGAAAATGTTTCACACATAAAATGTATGCGAATGTGAGGTGTTTCGTAAAAATGTAGTTATATTCACTTTACCATAATTAATGCATTCGTAAATGGCAATAAACGGTGATAACGTTTACGTTTTCGATATATTTAACGAAGAAATTTTAAATTTTTCAATAAACACTTAAATTTAAATGCTTTGTTATAAATAAATAAATTGTTTTCTATAATTAACTCTTTGTTTACATCTACGTTGATAATGATTAGTTACTATTATACCCGGGCAACGCCGGGACGTAACCCGGAAAATGTTCAAGCAAATGAAATTAAATTGAATGATGAACAAAGAATAGTTTATAACAAAATCTTACAAAGTGTAAATAACGAAGATGGAAAATTGTTTTTCCTAGATGCCCCCGGAGGAACTGGAAAAACTTTATTGATTAATGTATTGCTAACTAAAATGAAGATGGCAAATTAAGAATATATTGCCGTAGCATTATCAGGAATAGCAGCAAATATATTATTGAACTGTAGAACAGCTCATTCAATTTTTAAGATTCCAATACAGTTAAACGTAGATTCCATTTTCAGTATAAAGAATAAATCAAAATCAGGGAAACTATTTAGAAGCTGTACATTTATTGTTTGGGATGAATGCACAATGACTCACAAGCACGCATTAGAATCCGTCGATAGAATGGTAAGAGACATAGTAAACAAAGATAAGCCGATGGAAGGACATACATTAATACTTAGCAGAGATTTCAAACAAATCCTTCCAGTAGTTAAAAGAGGTACAAAGACAGACCACATAAATTCGTGTTTGAAAACTTCAGTAATGTGGAAAAATATAAGATTAATGAAATTAACTAAAAAAATGAGAATATTCTTATCAAACAATCAAGATACATCCACATTCGATAATCATCTCTTAGATATAGGTAATGGAATGACGCAGACAAATAATGGTATGGATATTATCCAGTGCGGAAATATAATGGAAAATAAGAATGAACTCATCACGAAAATTTATTAAATGTTGAAGACAATTATTTGGATGAAAATTGGTTTTGCGAAAGATGTATATTAACACCTAAAAATGACAATGTATATATAATAAATCAACATTTACTAAATAAATTTCTAGGAGAGATGAAAGTATATAGACAGAGTACAATAGAAAAGAAGTTGCAGATTATCACATATACTTTTTGAATTCCATTAAACTTTCCGGAATATCAGACCATAAGCTAGCACTAAAAGTAGGAGCGCCAATCATGTTACTAAGAAATTTAATCCCCCAAAATTATGTAATGGATCCAGATTGATCATAACAAATTTACAAAATAATTTGATAGAAGCAAAAATCGGTTCAACATAAGGGAGAATAATTCATTTTTCAAAATACCACTGATACCATCAGATTATCCCTTTAATTTTAGAATACTCCACTTTCCAATAAAACTTTGTTTTTCCATGACAATAAACAAATCTCAAGGACAATCTTTAAAGTCGTGGGCTTAGATCTTGAAACCAAATGCTATGGTCAATTATATGTAGGCTGTTCAAGAGCACGCAAAGAAAACAAAATAATATATACTGGCTAAAGATTTCATATATTTATGTGAAAATCTTATATGAAAAACATATATGGAAATATAAATAAAATTAGAATAATTATAATGTCATTCAAATTTGGATATATTCATGTAAATAGGTAAGGCAACATTTCAGTTATTATCATTTCCCACTACATGTATAATACCCGGGCAACGCCGGGTCGTAGCCAGCTAGTCTATACATATAAAAGAATGTCTATTTAAATATTTATTTATTTATTTATTTATATGTATGCGTTCTATGTTTTTTCTATGTCTTTTTTACATATAAAAGAAAGTCTATTTAAATATTTATTTATTTATTTATTTATTTATTTATATATATGCGTTCTATGTTTAAGAAAATGGCTCGACGGATTTAAAAAAATTAAATTGCTACTAATTCTCTAGGACAATAGTATTGTGGTTGTTCGGATGATTTTTTTATGTCCACCTCTACACCGATCATAATTACGTAAAACTGTCCTTTTAGAGCTATTTTCGTTAACATATTATAACTGTTATATATATATATATAATTATAATAACGAGTGTTAATAATGAAATTAATATTTATTTACATATTCAAGTTTTATATATTTTTAAATGCATTGTATTTTAAGTTTTTACATGTATTATTTAATCCATTCCAAAGTTGAATACCATATACATTTATTGTGTGAATTTTATTATTTGTTTTATTTAGGTATTCTATAATTGCATTTATTTCTTATATTGTAATTATTTATTTTATATTCAAATTTATTTGTTATGTCGATTGGTAATTTGTTATTAAATACAGTATACATAAAATTAAGAGGACGTAATTAATTAAAAAATAAATCATATATATTTAAAATTAAAAAATTATTAAATAATAAATCAGTATTATGTAATTTATATATATACGATTATGTGTTTTATTAATCTAATTTTTTTTTTGTATAAATAATTTATTTATATTACTTTTATAATTAATTCCCATATTATCAGACACTACATATAGTTTAGAACTATTAGAGCATTATATAATAGTAAAAGGGTCAATTATAAATGATATTTTTAAAAATAAATTAAATATTTTAGCTAATTTTATTTTTAGCTCAATGATTTGTTTTTTATAGTGTATTATCAATGTAAAGCCCTAGGAATTTATATTTATTTACACAGTGAATGTTTTGGTTATTTAGAGTTATTATCTCATTTATGTTTGTAATATGTGTATAAACATACATTACTTTTGTTTTGCTAATATTTAGTTTTAATGTATTGTTAATAGTTAACAGATAATAGTTAATTATTAAATAGTTAATAGTTTATAGTTAATAGTTTGAGAATATTTTTAAATTATAATTTTTTTACTATACATTTTTAGTCATGGCGAAGGTAAGCTTATAACGAGATTTTCTAATATTATATAGAAAATAGTTGGCAGTGCGAATCATGTTATTAATATGTGGAGAGTAGTCTAGGTTAGAGGTTAGTGTGAAACCGAGGGTAGTTATAGATTCAGAAGTTGGAAGAGATAATAAAAAAGGATGAGTGATTGATAGAGGAGAACTGGGTCTCGTAAATATGATAGTATCAGTTGTAGTAATATTTAAGGAGAGAGAGTTATGAAAGAACCATTTAGTGAGATAAGTAATACACTTAAATATAGACATTTGAATCAGATCAAAATCACTATAATCAATTTTTCAGAAATATCCCAATATTCACTATCATCTTTATGCCGATGATAGTGAATATTGGGATATTTGTGAAAAATTGATTAAATAGGAAGAATATAAATAATTAACAATATAGGGCCAATAACAGAGCCTTGTAGAACACAATGTATGTTAACATAAGGAGGAGACAACGAGGAGTTAATTCATCGAAGATTTTCTAGAAATAAAATACATAAACCAACTGTGGACTTGACCGTATATAGGTTTACCTACCAATTTCATTAAGTCTAATGGAAAGAATATGGTGATCTTTTATAAATATTTATATAACATATTATATTATATAAATAAGATTAAATTAAATTAAGGGTATTCCCTCTTATTCCGTATTTATATAATGAATGAATAGTATTGTATGGTCAATTGTATCAAAAGCCTTTTGTCAACACATATTGCAGCTATTTTATTATGATTTTTTTTAAACCATATTGATTAGAAGATATGATGTTATGTTTTTCTATAACATTATCTTTTTATTGGTATGTAGGTATGTATGTATGTATCATTTGTATTGTTAATCTTGTAAATGGGTATATTTACTGATTTTTTCATATTCGATGGATATAAGGATTTATTTAAAATTAAATTTAATATATGGAATAATGGTTTTAATATAGGGTATGTACCCAATTATATTAATTTAAAATCAATTTCTTCATGATCTGTTTAGAATTTAGAGTCTAGTGAATTCTTGATATTAATAATTTATAGTTCGGAAGTCTCATTAATATTGAATTTATATTACTATTTATTAAAAATTTTTCAATATATAAGTTCTCAAAACTGTTATAAATATGTTGACCCATACTGGAAAAGTGAATATTAAATTCATTCCCAACATTAGTATAATCTATAGCATCATTATTTTTATTAGCAAAATTGTTGATTTTATCAACAACCACATTATTATGGGTTAATTTATTTAAAAGTTTCCATTTATAATTTATATTGTTAGATTTGTTGAATAATTCTGAGAAATATTTATATTTTTCTTTTTTTAATGTGTATTTTAGTTATTGTTTTAATTGAATTATAAATTTCCCAGTTTCTATCTGTTTTATTGTTTATAAATATTTTATAAAGTTTATTTTTTTATTTATTGCATTTTTTTTTATTTTATTCGTTATTAGAAATTTTATTTTTTAGTTTTTTATTTGTAAACTAAATTCAAATTTCAATGTTATGCAACAATTATAACCATTTAGGAATGTATTTATAACATAATTCAACATTATCTCAAGTATATGTTAAATCATTCCATTCTATAATCGATAAGTCATTTATCAATTTCTCAATATTTTTTTTATTTAACGTTCTTCTGTAAATAATTTTTCTATTATTGATGTTCATATGTTTTCTAGTTTTCAAAATATAGGTAAGTGGTCTGTGAATTCGTAATTTATTATAATCTGGTTATAGTATGTTACACCAGCTAACATTATCTAATATTTATCTACACTCAATTAAAACTATGGATAGATTAATTATGTCATTTGTTAAGCGTTGGTTGCGACTTCCTACAGGCACGTCGCTAGGTTTATTTTATGTACCCTATGGTATTGGAGGTCTATCAATAACTCGTCTATTTTTAACTATAACTATTATGCGACTAAGACGAATTAATTCTATACGAGGAAATGACGATCGGATAATCCAAACCTTCCCTCATAATATAATATTAAAAAGACCATCTCCAAGATATTATGATAATATATATTTTAGTAATAATATAAATATTAAACAATATCATAATGTCTTATTATTTCGGCGGATAGACGAAGTTTATTGTAAGGTTTTAATGTTCCCTATATTAATAACTGGTATAAATCACTAAATAATTATTAAACGGTAGAGACTTCATCTACTCTTTTAAATTAAAGCACGCATTGCCATATACCAAATGTAGAGCAAAACGAATGTTTCCAAACATAAACACTATGTTTAATGAGAGGGTGCAACTATAAATATTACAGTTTCAACTACCTAATCCAAACTTGTAATTATAATTATAATAATAGAATAAATAGACATAACTACGTAAATAATCTACTCATACTATTATTAAATAAACATAACAAATTATATTAATGACATAATAACATATAAGAACGATACTGTATATAATAGACACACAAATATCAATAGACACAATAGATACTGATACTAACTACATACAAAAGACTAACTACAAAACAAGATGGATATCATCGCTTATGCCAAGCAACTAACTGATGCGAAATACATCTTTGTCAGTGCGTAATGTTGGAATCCCTTCGGCTCTCACCACAAGCGACCTTTATCAATTAGGTCTGAGTAAACTTGATATTGAGCTTCTCAGTATACGTGTAATTGCGGGTGTTCTCGATATTTATCGAAGTTACCTCCGTAACATATTAATGTAATATCCATATGTTGACCTCTTCCTTACCAACATATGTTTGTAACATTATTATTTTCTTATTTTGTTTATAACGTCAATAAATGGGATAATTGTAAATATAATTGCCAAGCCAACCACTTTCCGTACATACGTAGGCAGTCATTTAAGTACATACATACATTTTTACATTTTTCGGTTTTCGGACTGCAAACTGTACTTATAAAGCAATCGGCCGTCCATATATATATTAAGTTAATGTTTCATATTAAATAGGTAGGTTTTCAGTAGTTTCTTGAAGTTGGGAGTTGATGGTGTAGTACGGATGGATGTGGGGAGAGTGTTCCACGAGTATGGGACGGATATTGCCCATGCTCGAGTGTTGGTTGAATGTAATTTGTGTTTAGGAGGAAGTTGAAGTAGAAACGTATTGGTGGAGCGTGTAGTGGTACTAGTTGGTAATTTAAGTTTGAGTAGGGATGCTAGGTAGTCAGGAGAGTCATGGTGGATTGCTTTATGAGCCAGTAGTAGAGTTTTATATAGGATTCTATGGCGTACAGGTAGCCAGTGGAGTTTAACTAAGAATGGAGATATATGAGTGTGGGAGTATTTTGGTATGTTGAATATACACCTAGCTATAGAATTTTGAAGAATTTGTAGTTTAGTAATATACGATGAGGGGGTATTATAAAGGATACAATTGCAGTAGTCGAATAGAGGTAGGATGTAAGCAGAAGCTATAATAGTAGCGGTGGATATTGATATTGAATGACGAATAAGGCGTAGTGAATGTAGTTGATAGTTTAATAGTTTTGTTATGTGGGACAGTTGTCTGTAAAAATTAAAAGTATTGTCAAATATAACACCAAGATTTTTGACATGGGTTGAGTACATGATGAGCTGTCCATTAATGTTAATTGGAGGGGGAGTTGGTAACGTTTTACTTCGGAGTGGAAGGTGAAGGAATATAGCCTCGGTTTTAATTGGGTTAAAGACGAGGGAGTTTATTGTGAGCCAGTTATGAATGGTGGTAATAGTAGAGGAGAGGATGTCGGGTGCAAAATTAACGTTTTCTGTACATTTTACATAAAGTTGTATGTCGTCTGCATATGTATGGAAGCTAACTGGAGAATTCGAGATAAGGTGGAGAAGGGGAATTATGTAAATGTTAAAGAGTATTGGTCCAAGGACTGACCCTTGGGGAACACCGTGTGTTACAAGACGGGAAGATGAACGGGTTGAGTGAACTAAAACTGAGGAAGTTCGGTTGTTTATGAATGAGGATAGCCATTTGTGTGCAGTACCAGTGATACCTATAGATGTAAGACGGTGTATGAGAATCGTGTGGTCAATAGTGTCAAACGCAGAGGAGAGATCAAGTAGTGCGAGTATTGTGCCATTTTTGTTATCAAGGTTAGTGAGAATATCACTGGATATCTTCGCTAGTGCGGTTTCTGTTGATTTGGAAGGAAGATATGCACTTTGGAAGATATGAGGGATTTTGTGTGATATTAAATAAGACGTTAGTTGTTTCGCGACGATTCGTTCCAAAGTTTTGGAAAATATCGACAGGTTTGAGATTGGACGATAATTGTTGAGGCTCTGAGGGTCAAGGTTTGGTTTCTTAAGGAGGGGTGTAATGAGTGCATGTTTATAGGATGTTGGAAACGTACCGGATTCGAGGGATTCACAGAATATATTATTGAGAGGGATAGTGAGGGATTCAGTGATTTCGTGTAAAAGGGAAAGAGGAATAGGGTCAAGAGGAGATGAACTTTTAGTTGCTTTAAGAAGTGTGCCTATGTCTGACATGGAAGGGACTGAAAATACATTAAGTGAGTGAGTTGGCATGGTGGGGGTTATTAAAGTGGTATATCGTGGGAGATTGCTGAGAGTACGTGTAAGCTTATGATGGAAATAGTCATCAAAAGTTGATGATAAGGTGTCTGGTGGAAAGTCGGGTAAAGTTTTCTTTTTATTACGCCCAAGGAGTTTCGAACAAATGGTGAACGTTTTCTTTTGATCTGATGAGCATGATTCCAGAGAGGCAGTAATATGAAGCGATTTTGCAATTAAGAGATCACGTCTATGTTTGGACTTGAACAGTTGATAAAGCGCAAGAATAGATTCAGATTTTGATTTAATCAATTTCTTTTCAAGTGTACGCAATTTACGCTTTTGTTTTAGGAGTGCGAGGGTATACCAGGAAGTGTCAAGTCTAAGGAAGGATTTTTTAATAATTATTGGAGCGTGGGAATCGAGGGTACTTGAAAGAGTGGTAAATAATTCATCAGGTGAGTTATGTGGGAGGGTTAGGAAGTCTCTGATGAAATCGTGAGTGTTGATGATTTTTGTTTTGCGGAAAGAACGAGTGATAGTGGGGTGGGGAGGTTTAAGGGATTGGAGGGTAAAAAATATAATGTGATGATCAGAAATACAAGGGCCAACAGAGTGAGAACAAATCAAGTTGGATGACTTATGGGAAATGAGGAGATCGAGTGTATTCCCATATTTGTGTGTGGGGTAAGTATTATGAAGTTTAAGATTGGAGGATGACAGTATATTGAGTAGAGATTTAGAATGATTAGTTGATAGGTTAGTAGCAATATTAAAATCACCTATAATGATATTAGATTCAGACATTAGATGGGTGAATGAATAAAATTCAGAGAGGAATAAAGGAATTGAGGAAGAGGGGGGTCGGTAAAAAAGTGATATATTAAAAGTCTTGGAGTATGGGGGACTAATGGAACAGGTAAACGCCTCAGAGTGATCATTATTATGGTCACGTAGAGGGGAAACATGAAGGGAGGATTTAAAGATAATGCCAATACCTCCTCCATAATTATTGGTATTACGTCTAGGTAAATGAGAAAAAGAGTAAGGACCAGTATTCAGAGATGATATAAGGGGTATGTCATCAGGCATAATCCATGTTTCAGTGATGAATATAAGATCAAGGTCATGTTCTGCAGCAAGTTCTAAGATAAGTGGAATCTTGTTACGGATGGAGCAGGTGTTTAATAATGCAGATTTAATTAGGCAGTTATGGCGTTCTGGGGAAGATGGGGACAATGGAGTTAAAAGTGTATATGGGGATTGCAGTGTGTGAATGGTCAGATTTGTGGAAGTGGTTTTGCAAAGCATATTTTTATTTGTGTGGACTTTTGGAATTGAGTGTCATTGTGAGGGGGGTGGGGAAGGGTTCACAATTGGTGGACACGGAATAGGAGTTGGTGATGGGGTAGTTTGTGTAGATTGAGTACTAGTAGTATTTAAATCTTCATTACACTGATCTACAGATAGTAAGTTACTATGTTGAGTATGAATAGTGGAGTCAGTATGTTTGGATGAATGTATCGGATTATTAGATGCTGCTTGTCGCATGTTAATGCATGTGTGATTGTTGAAGAGTTTGCTCCAATGCTTAATAACAGAAAGGGGTGGGGTTAAGGGAGATGTTTTCCAATTAACTTTGTTGTTGTGGTAGTGACGTAATTCGTAGTTGTTTGTTTTACTGTTGAATACGTATTTGATTTTTGAGTTGTACATGAGATTGTTTTTTATGGCGAATAGGATTATCGGACTGGGGAAGGCCGACTTTGATATGGGTGATGTTGTATATGTTGTAGGTTTAGAGTATTTGTTTGGAATTATAATAGTGTGAGATTGGTTCAAATTATTTATAACATTTTGTTTAGGTTTAGAAATTGTTAGGGAGAGTAGGGGAGGAATGTGTTTATTCAGTGGACAATTAATTGATGTGATTGATCTAGAAGGTGACGGTTGAATGGGCTTAGTCTTATTTAATTTAATAAATTCTTTTATGATCTTAGTGTTGTTAATTTGTTGATCTTTTATATTAGAAATGCTGTCCATAATATGATTTAAAGTGTTGGTTTGGGACATTGGTTCATCTATGTTTATATCGTTATTAGGTTGTGGTGAGACTTTTGATGCTATGTGAAGTGGTGGTGACAGCGTATTATTAAATGTGATACATTTGGGACATATATATAAGAATGAAGGAGAACGCATGAGTTGGATAGCATAATTGGGAGGGTTGTTGCGATTATTCCATTTAAATGTTAAAGAATTATTATCTTTTAGGCAGTTATAGTGTACATGTATATGACACCTATAACATTTAACAAAGTCAGTTTCTGTATTATTTAAACTAGATTTACAGTGATTACATGATGCAGTGGTGTTGTCCATTATATAGTTTATGACTAGCAATGTAACTAATTTATTATTTCTAGGAATTTGTGTTTGTTTAATTCAGTGATTAATAATGAGCTATAAATAGAATATATTAATAGAGAAAAATGTGTGCACAGTATAATAGAATGTAAACAATATTATTGTAAACAATTCAGTGATTTTAAAATTAATATATTTTTAAATAATGGTCATATAAATGTTGTTTAATGAATAGAAGTAATGAATGAAATAAATAAATAATAAGTGTGGGATATAGAGTGAATGTTTATACACAGGGCTGTATGTTGTATTAAGTGCGGATAACTTATCTTTATGTCGGATTGATCAGATAAATGATTTATGAAATTAAATTAATGTTAGCAATAAAAGTAAACAGGAAGTAGGTCATTTTATAGATAATCAAGCGACATTATTTGAAAATATCGATATCCAAAAGTTCATTAATCGAAGATTTCGATATATAAATTTTGTAAATGTTGATTAACCAAATATTTCGACATCACAAATTTCACAATTAGAAGATATATCTTCTATGATATATCGACATATTCTATGTTCATCAATGTTTACATCACTAGTATATATATATATATATATATATATATATATATATATATATATATATGTATGTATGTACTAACCCATATAATGGGGTCCAAATATACATTCATATACTGAATCATTATAACTAATATAATCGAAGCTATATATAAAAGAGCTGTTCTCTTTAATTAATTCTATACGGGTATCTGAACTCGTATTTACACGATAAAACTCATTAAACATTTCTATCTTAATTAATTCTTCGAAATCATCACAACCATCCGTACCATTCTGCGTGAATAAGAGTGGGCGTTAAAAAGGGCGTTACTAATGAGAATGTGCGTGTTTAGTGTATACTAACGTGATAATCTATATATGTACATGGACTCCTTCTAAGAAGTAGAGGTGCGTAAGTCGACGTTAACTAGTTAAAGATATATACATATAAGTAATTATTCATTCTTTATATATATAAATATACAATCTAAAGTATAATTGGGAAAATATAATATAATTAATTTATAATAATTAAATAATTTAGCGTGTAAAATAAGGTGTTGTGGATTAAAACTGTTAATATCCTGTTGCGCTTTCGAGTGGCCATATATTTCATACCGCTACACTCTACATGACTATCTTGCTTTGGCTCCAAGCGCCACAACCTGGTAAACCATTTCAACAAATGGGCTAAACTCGCAAGAGGGCGCCAGGGGATGAGATAGGCACCACCTGACTTAAATGCCTACATAAAGAATGATGATATACAACACCAATTTAAACATGCCCGTTCGTCCGAGCCCCGTATTAACAACGACCGCCCTATCCATCGGATTATCCCGGATGGACGTGCAAAATTAGTTACTGGAGATATAATAAGCAATAACAAAATACAACTAGCATCAAATATAACAATAATCGGAACATGGAATGTAAGAACATTGATAGCTGTGGGGAAATGGAAGAACTAAGCAGATAACTTGACCGTTATAGTTGGAATTTAATTGGACTGTCAGAGATAAGATGGATAGCCACTGGAGAAGATACAACAGATAATTCTTCTAAGTTGAACTATTTAAATTTATATACATATAATTAATGATTCATTCTTTATATATATATATATATATATATATATAATAATATAATAATAATAATAATATTTATTAGAAGAAAGTTGTATATATATATATATATATATCATGTGAATTATTAAATTCATTATATTATTGTTTCCTCTAAAAGGCTTCAGATGAAGATAATTATCTTTTCTATGCTGTCGCCTGCATCACCATCACCGGAACGTTTTTTTTTGTTGAATTACTTTACTTTTTTTCATTTCGTTTTCTTCTTATGTTTTATAAGATATTTTATTATCATTTAAAAACATAAACATCAAAATAATAATAATAATAATAATAATAATAATAATAATAATAATAATAATAATAATAATAATAATAATAATAATAATAATAATAATAATAATAATAATAATAATAATAATAATAATAATAATAATAATAATAATAATAATAATAATAATAATAATAATAATAATAATAATAATAATAATAATAATAATAATAATAATAATAATAATAATAATAATAATAATAATAATAATAATAATAATAATAATAATAATAATAATAATAATAATAATAATAATAATAATAATAATAATAATAATAATAATAATAATAATAATAATAATAATAATAATAATAATAATAATAATAATAATAATAATAATAATAATAATAATAATAATAATAATAATAATAATAATAATAATAATAATTTTTTTATATAATTTATTTTTTTTAATTTTTTTTTAATTTTTAATTTTTTTTTGTATCTCAATGAGTTGATTTTTTATTTTTTTTTTATATGAATTTTTGTTTTTTATAATTTGGATATCTCCATTTAGATTATTCCATAACTTAGGTCCCATGGTTAGGATACTATTTATTAGTTGACTTTTTTTTGTATAAGGTATTTTGTAGATAGGTGATTTCCTTAATTTATTTTTATTTTTATTTTCGTGTTTTTTATGTATGTTATAAATATTTTGTGGTAGATTATTATTGTGATGGTCATGCATGTATATTAGCGTGTTATATTTTATTAAACTATTGAGTTTTAATATATTATTCCTTTCAAATAGCAAATTTGTATGTTCTCTGAAATATTTGGTTTTGTTTATTATTCTTATGATTTTTTTTTGTGTGAGAATTAAATTTGTAAGATTACTTTTATAAATATTACCCCATATTATATTTCCATACATTATGTGTGGCAGGAATAGGCTGTTATATATGATAATCATTGGTTTTGTCTTAATGTATTTTGATAATCTGCTTATTGAGTAAAGTATTTTCGATAATTTATTATTAAGATTAAATATATGATTTTTAAAGTTTATATCTTTGTCAATTATTATTCCTAGATATTTATATTCTATTTCATTTTGTATTGATATGTTATTTATTTTTAGATGTATGTTACTGTATTTTCTCGAGTTAAAATTGACTATTTTAGTTTTATTGATATTTATTTTAAGTTTATTAAATGTATACCATTTTTCTATTTTTGTAATCATATTATCTATGGTATATTTTAATTTTTCATTGTTTTCACTTGTAAATGTTATTGCTGTATCATCAGCATATACTATAAGTTTTACTTGTTGGTTATTATTGAATAGTAATGATAGGTCATTTGTGTATATTATAAATAGGAGAGGACCAAGTATTGATCCTTGTGGTACCCCAATATTATTACATAATATTTGTGATTTTTTATCATTTATCAAAACAACTTGTTTTCGATTACTTAGGTAGCTTTTGATAAGTTGTAGCGATTTGCTTCTTATTCCATATTTATATAATTTATCTATTAATATGTTGTGATCTAGCGTGTCAAATGCTTTGCTTAGATCAAGGAATAGAGTATTTATTGATTTATTTTGTTCTTTGTTTATTAATATATGGTTATATAAATCTAAAATAGCATGTGTTGTGTTATGCTTTTTAGTATATCCGTATTGTGTATTAGATATAATTAGGTTTTTTTGAAAAAATGAAGTAAATCTCTGATGTATTATTTTTTCAAATATTTTTGAAATTTGACATAGTATTGATATGGGCCTGTAGTTGCATGGTTCGTATTGGTTTTTATTTTTATATATGGGTTTTATTATGAAATTTTTCATTTTTTGTGGAAATATACCTTCACTAATACATAAATTAAAAATATGTGTTAGTGGTGATGAAATATAATCTATTGATATTTTTACAATTTTCATGTTAATTAGGTTTATATCTAATGAGGTTTTTAATTTACTATTTTTTATTATTGAAGTTATTTCTTGTTTATTGGTTGGTTCTATGAATATAGAATTATTTATATTTGGTATTTCTACAGGATTTATTATATTTTGATTTTTAAATTGATCATTTATAATTTGTGCATTATTAATAAATTGTTCATTAAATATATTTGCTATTTTACTTGAGTCAAATGTGTTTTTATTATTTTTATCTTTAATGTATGTAATATTGTGTTTATTTACATTTGTATTAATGATATTATTTACTGTTTTCCAATGTTCTTTCGATGTTATGTTATCGTTTATTTGTTTGTTAATGTATTTTTGTTTTGCTTGTTTTATTGTGTTTTGTAAATTATTTCTATAAGATTTATAAACGTATAAATCTAATTCTGATTTACTTTGTAGATATGAGTTAAATAGTTTTTGTTTTTTATTTATTTTTCTTTTTATGTTATTTGTTATCTAGTTTTTAGAGAATATTTGTGATGATACTTTTGAAGTGATTATGGGAAAGTGTTTGTTTATTATATTTATATATTGAGTGTAGAAAATATTATAGGCATCTTCTGCATTATTGTTATTATATACAGTGTCCCATTTTATTTGTAATAGATTTTTAATAAATGTTACAATATTATTGTTTTTAATTTTTCTTGTTGTTATTAATGTTTTATTTTTCAGTAATCTGTTATTTAAGTTAAAGTTTGCATATATTGGAAGATGGTCTGTTATTTGTTCTTGTATTATACCACTTTTTCCTATGAAATTTGTATCTATATTAGTGTAGATTTGGTCAATTATTAAGTTTGTATTTGTATTGTATATTGGTCTTGTATTAGAATGTATAAGTGGTGTTAGTCCTAATTGGTGCATTAGTTGGTTTATTTTTGAATTTATATTATTCGTCGTGTCTATATATATATATATATATATACATATATAAAGTATAATTGGTCAAATGTAATATACTTAATTTATAATAATTAAATAATGAATGAATGCTCTAAATGTGAAAATTACATTAACAATATTAAACATATTTAATTCAGTAAATTTAATAATTAAGTAAAGTATGCATACATTCCTACATCTACATACATATATATATTTGATTACGTTTGAAAACATGTATTATGGGAAATTACTATGTGCTATTATCTAGTGATACTACATAACAACTTTACCTATGAAGATTATAGATAATTAACAAATATTTAGATAGATTTAATTTTAATAAATTAATAATCAATATATTTTAAATTATTGGTTTATTTATATGGTGGTATACTATACTAAGTTTATATTCCTCTGGAAAATGATGATTAAAACATAATTAAAGATATACATTATATCTTAATATAAAATATGTATTAATAATTATATATTGTATTGTATGGGTTAATGTTATAAATGTGCTATTACAATTTTCTCATTATATCAAAACATCCATACTTTATAGATATCAAGCAATAAAAATGATTTTAATAAGGGTACCATACAAACTTAAATGAACTGAGCCTTACGAATATATAATAATGTATATACTGAATAATAGAACTTAAATAAGCAAACATTCTCAAATCGAAATTTATTAATTCCGCGCATAATTAATTGAATATAAATTATAATATACAATACTTAGAACACCTCCCTACTAAAACTTTACCCAGATAGATTCTCATGCCTAGGATGATTCCACGGAGAATTAAAGATCGTATTGGACACATAAGTATCACCAATAATCCATGCCGACCGGCTCTTCCACTACATATAATACAAGACGTTTCCGAATCTCTTAATGCAATGTGTCAAAATGATATAATTACGGTAGTACAAATTCCAATATTATGGGATTCAAGTAGGCCCTATAACATATGCCAGAAAAAAGTCCGGTAAGATTCGTATATCCTCAACCCGAAGGACCTAAACAAAGCTATTCGACGACCCCACTATACCTATCAAACCCTTAATGAAGTCATTCATCTCCTCAATGCCAAGGTATTCTCTAAACTTGATGCCCGTTCCTGATAATGGGCTGTAATACTAGATTATGCACCCAATCATCTAACTATGTTTAATACCCACCAAGGGCGGTACAGATTCAGAAGACTACCATTAAGGTTGGATCTATGGAAAGGTGTTTTTCAGGAGAATATGGATTAAATAATTCAGCCTCTCGTTAGTATAATCAACATTACAGAAGACATCGTAGTGTATGGTAAAGATATTACAATTGTAAGCCACGATGTTTAAGCCACGATGATAACCTCCTCTTCCTTATAAAACGTGTAGGTGTGTTCTGGTCTTCAATATTTACAAATGCGACATCGGAGACCCTGAAGTTTCCTTTTTTGGACCGATATATTCCCAGAAGGGGATTCGTCCCGATCCAGAAAGAAATGAAATGAATTGAATTGAATTTTATTCATGATAATTCATAAATATAATTATTAAAGTATACAGTAAATATTTAAGAAGAAGAAAGTCGGTCATCTGAAATATATACGCACCTAGTTCCCTAACTTCAACCAGAAGCTTTCTCGGGGTACCAATTAGATGTCCCCATTCGTACCTCATATTAAAGATTTATTATCTACTATGATATAACTCACGAAGAAATACGTATTTTTCTGCTGGACACCATCTTATCAACAGATCATCTAAACCATTGAAGACACAATTTCCATACAAGAATACCACTCTCACATACTTGGACACTCAAGTCGACGATGGCTCTGCGCGGTTCTCTTACAAAACAACATATCGATATGCTTTTCTTCGAGAACTCTCACCGATACCGAACAAATATATACAAATAAAGATCGTGAATTATTGGAGGTAGTATATGGATGTGAATGCTTTCAACACTAAGTATTTGGTAACATATTTACTATAGAGAGTAACCACCGCCCACTCAAATCATCACACTCAAGAATACTTCATCCGCACAAGTAACACTACAAATACTCTTACTTCACATACAAGATTACCAATAAACCATCAAATATAAACCTGGCAAGGAAATTTATTTACTTATTTATAGATATTTTATTGACTACAAAAACACTGTGTGGTTATAGGCGTCGTTAGATAATAAAAAAAACAAAAACAAAAATAAATAGAAACGAATAATAAAATAAAATAGAACGAATTACAATGACTTAAAATTAAGATACATTTTACGTTTAAACAATGAAATTGATGTAACACAACGAATATCATAAGGAAGAGAATTGCAGCTTTTCGGAGAAATAACCGAGAAAGCAGATTCAGAGAATGCCAACGATGTAGATTGTTGCACCAACTTCATGATGTAGCACTTCCGACTGGATCTGTTCGAACTCTGAATAGTAACGGATTGAGCTAAATATTCAGGAAATCCACGGTGAAAGGTCTTATGTTAATACACAATAGCCTATGTATACACATATATCTAAACTTAAGCCAGCCTAATGATCACATTAAATCAGATATAGAAACAATTGAAGCAAAGTTTAGGTTATAAATAACACGTATAGAACGACGTTGAATACGTGAAAAATTATACATAAGGTTGACAGTAAATTACATAATAATGAAGAGCAATATATATGTCTGCTGAAAACTAGCGAGTGAAAACTACTGAGCCTTGTGAAATGATACTGGTAGATGATTCTCGAGAAGCCCCGAACACCAATACCAAAATGATAATAACCTTAGTATTAACTTTATAGTCTTTACCACTAAAAACTGAATCTATAATAACACTAGCTTAAATCGAAGATCTCAAACATAAAAAACCGAGGGTAATGTTAACATATAACTGGCCTCAAGACCGCCGATATGTTACAAAACATCTTAGAAAATACTGGCCTTTCCGAAACGAACTAACCTATGATGAAAACTACATCATGAAAGGAAATGCTGTTATAGTATCATATCGAGCCAGAGAACACACTACCAAGCGACTTACGAAGTATAACGGTTAGCATATAACGGTTATCAAATATGATATCCGCTAAAGATAATATAATAGCCTATATATATATATATATATATATATATAGTTATTATTATTATTTTAAATAAATTAGTAATATTAATATAAATTAATATAAAATATTGTAAATACAAATATGATCATAATAACATTGTCGGTATCGTAAGAGCAAGTGATGTTGAATGTGTCACCTATATTATAGTGGTCTTTATCTGATTCTATTTTTAGACTTTTATAATCCGTCCCATAAACTGTGTAAATAATATTGAAATAATTAAATATAATATAAAATAAATATCAATAATATTATTTGTATTTGTAGATGACTAAGTTAACAATAGATAAAATTCAATGTAAAATAGATTAAATTAATACTGGAAATACTATTGAATGTATTTGATGAATTCATATTACATTTATATATATATAAGTTTAATAGAATACGTTATATTATCAATTATTTATTTAATGTAAATTAAGTTATTTGTATTTGAATAATTTTAACAATAATGATACACTCTTTTAACGTATTTAACACTGTTTGTAGTCATGGTTGTAGCAGTTAAATGTAGTCACTATAGTAGTTGTATTCTAGAATTATGTTGTAAATATTTCAGTTAATATAATTAGGAGAGGTTGTATTCAGTAGGAGATATGTTATATATTATGTTTTCTTTCTAACAAGTCGTTTTTGGTATCCGATTTCAGATGCAAACCATGACATAGATGTATGTGTAGCTAGAAGTTTAATATTTAGTAGTGCGTGCTTATTAAAGAAAATGGTTATTACATTTTGGAATGATGATAGTGAAATTAGTGTTGTATATAGATTAATATGGATTAATGAACTACTGAAAACTGTGTAAAATTAATGTTTTTAAGTTGCGAAAGGATATTATATTATTAATAACTTTAAAGTGTGAAAAAGTCAATGTCATACAATTAGACATGACAACCTCAGCAAAATAATCCTCCAAGCTATGATTGAAGGTAATCGCAAATGTAGTGGAACAAAATGAAAATGGATTGATGATATCTAAGAATGAAGTAAGATGACTCAATCTGACTTAATGGAGAAATCATATGACCGCAACAAATGGAACGACATTGTATAATAGTCAGTTCATTGATTTATCCTAGGATTCGCGAGTCAATGGAATAAAGTAAAGTAAGTAAATTAAATAGCGTTATGGTCAGAGTGATTTAGAGAGGTAGTACTTATCACTGAGTCGAGGGTTGTAAAAACGATGTCAAGTGTGTAACCGTGTGCATGTGTTAGAAAGCAGTTATGTTGATGGATATTAAAGGTCAATGAAATAGGTGTGGGTGTGTTTGTCAGAGTCAATGTGAAAGTTAAAGTCAGCAGTAATAATAATAGTAAAATATTCAAGAAGGATATATGTTAATTCGGTAATAAGGGAAGGAAGGGTAATTTTGACATATACGTGTAATTTAGCATATATATGCTAGAATATTCTAGAATATTCTAGAATATTCTAATATTTCAGAAACTATTAATGACACCAACAAAATATTAAAAACTTAGGGCCCTAGATAATTCGTATATTTAATAATGTAACGCTTTTTTAACGCTTTTTTAACGCTTTTTTTTATATGGGTTATATTTTTTTTTATTTTTTTTATTAACTTTATTTATATTGCATATATTTTAATTACATTTTATTTATTTGATATAATTTAATGTTATGTATTCTAATATTTATCCGGGATATTAATAAAGACTTTTTTAGTATATGTATTTAACAAATATATACTATAGTACTATATGTAGTATTATTGTATCCACCTACAATACTCATATAGCGTGAATAAGCCTTATATATATATATATATATATATATATATATACAATAATACTATAAGACGAGGAACCTCCATACTAGATTAGTCACGTATATATGTATAGTAGGCCATATTAATCTCAATAATACTACATGGTGACAGCGCGCCCTACATAGATATTACTTACCCAGATTGTCATACTAGTAAATAATACATATTACTATAGAAAATAATATATATTATTTTTATACAATACGTTATATTGATATCTACATTATTAATAATATTAACCATATATATATATATATATATATATATATATATATATATATATAGATAGATAGATATATAGTACATGTATATCTTTACATATTGTGAATATATTATTATGTGTATTATTATTGTATGTGAAATAAGAGCTATACAAACGATAAAGAGTATTCTAGACAAAGAAGAATATGCCTATGGATAGGACTACTCTCATACAGAAGTACAACGCTCAGTGTTGGACGATCGCCTTCGGAACTTCTGATGAACTGAGAACAGCAGTACTTGATCTTAAATTAGATAATTACATGAAGAAAGAAGACCACTGTATATTTAGGGAGAAGAACAAAAAAGAATAAATTAGAGATTAAAAGAAACAGAGATAATAAGTATTCTAAAACCTTACGAATGATAGAAGACGGTGAAGAAGTGTATATAAGAGACCTGGATAGAATGGCAACCGTTATTATTACAACACCTGAGAGTTCAATGTATTATAATCTCGCAACGGAGAAACAGGATGTGAGAAGGAATAGATTACAGATCATAACAACACATGGATCTCAATACACCACTATATCTGGAGTCAATTGAAACCACCAGATCGCCTTATCGAGGTTTAATACAAATTAACTACATAAATTGGTTACATATTGTTTAAACAGTAAGAATAATTTTATTTTTACTGTATATGGCACACGTGTAATACAATCTTTTTTAAAAATACTATAATTAAAAATTATATTAATATTACCATAGAAAATACAATACAATCATATATGTTACTATAGACACTACCCTACATTGCAATATGAGTGTATATATATATATATATATATATAGTTGTCTATTTGCGCTGTTTAAATAAGTAAATATACAATATACTATATGCATATGTATTACGTAATATGTATTACGTAATATAGGCTACGATGAAATATCTAATTAATCGATTGTAAAATAACCGCAACTCAGCATAATGTGCTTATACGATACGCATATACTATTAATAAATAACCTATAGGTTATAGGCTATACTCGAATATTAACTCGATTTTACTAGTTCGAGAACTTGTTCACAATAATACGTGTACATAAATTGCGATGCATATGTAAATTGCGATGTTATTATTCAAACCGGACGTAGTATTTCGTAAATACACGTAATTTATTCGAAATTAACGAAATTAATTTTTACGAAATTATTTACTATAAAATTTGTTATGAATGATCGACCGAATTTAAATTTTTGTTGATGTAAATCGCCCTAAAAATGACACCTATTCACGATTATTGATATCGTGCGAGGCGAAATTCACAAAAATAAATAATGCATGTTACTCCTGCTCTCCCACTGTATCCTTTGACGTTTTCATTACTCAAGATCCTAAAACACACACACCGACAACGTCGCTGTTATAGCATAGACTATGAGCTGTATATGCAAAATCATTAAAATAATATATTTATATATATATATATATATATATATATATATATATATATCTAATGATGTAATCGTATCATATTGGAGTGGATAGATAATGCAAATTATTATTAAGCTCCAACTATATTATACCACTAAATCTTTAGCATCATACCCTGACATACACGACAGAAAGTTGGTAACAGTGTAAAAGAGAGTGCTCTAGATCATATTACCATCAGAAACAATCAATGATCACAACAAATAACAACATCATGACTGGTCTGCCATGACAAGTAATAACAATTATAGGAGCGAACAATCATCTAGTTAAATAACTAAACTATCAAATTATTAGTAATAATATCAACTTTTATAACTTTTAACGTACGTATATTGATTCGATGGGGTAAGATTGAATAACCAATAACAATTTTCCATTAACCGTTTTAGACGGAATGTAATAGGTCTTTCAGATTAATAAGATTAACTGGAATTGGGGAATTAACAACTGGTAAAGCCATAAATTATTATATAGAGGACGTTGAACAAGTATGATTCATAGTAATAAATGATAAATAAATTATGTCTAAAACTATTCTGACATCTTAAGCCGAATAATCTCAATACGAATACAATAAATCTCTATGATCATTGAACTATTATTCAAATATGATCTAAGCAATAACATATGAGGAAATGGCGCGATTCAGTGATGATGTACATAGTACAATAAATGATTCACAGAGATAAAACTGTAATAGTTCAAAGTGAACTCAACGCGAAAATAGAAAAGAATTGGATTGATGCCGTGTAGGAATATGCCAAGAAGAGTTCTTAGACGTTAGTTAGTTATTTGACGAACATATAAGAGATGTAGGAGAATATGTTCTGTATCTACACGACATTGATTTCTCTTATGATATAAATGTTATGTGATTACAAGTAAAATACAGTGAGTATATATAGACTTGACACGTTCACTTAAATAGTATCATCAATATTTTATATTTAAATATATATATATATATATATATATATATATATATATATGTATATACATACCTTTTAACACTGGCATATTAATGCATACTAGTAGTAATACCATATAAAATAAGTCCATAATGTATAAATGTATAAACTTTAATGTAAATAAGCTATGTATTTACTTCATATATTATATAAAAATATGTTATATTGTTTTGTAATTAAAAAATTATGTTTAAAATTATTTTAATAATTAACAAATAACAAAATAACAAATTATTAATAAATAAAACACTTATTATATTGATTAATTTGTTATTTAAGTAAATATTATGTAACTATATAGTCGAACATATTCGCTACTATGCTCGCAAAACGGGTGCCATTTTGTATTATATCGTATACTATTGTTATAGTTATCCTTCTAGTTAGTTTTATTAGTTTAGAATTTACTGTTAACTGAATGTATATTTGGTTAGTCTCTAATAAGTTTAATAACATCTGGAATGTGTGGATTAAAGATTAATGTGTGTATTAAAGATTAATATCAAGTAGCCCTTAATGTTATTTGATGGTGTACATCTCGCATCTTTCAATACGATTATTGTACTGAGGTCATTTTCATAATAGGTATTGATATTTCTTATCGTCCTCCGATTTGCATATACTGAAATAGTGATACATTTGTATTCCATCCATTATTGTAAGTACGGTACAAGCCATATCTGAATATTAACTGTACTAGTAACCACATTAGCATGATCTTGTATTTTATAGTTATTGACTTGTCATTCCAAATCGTGTTCAGTTTAGTTAGCATTGTGATCATATATGCTGTTCTGGCTATTATCTCCTATTTAGATCCTATCTATGATACTTCCGATGTATTTGAATTTGTAGACTATTCGTAGTGGTTTATCATTAGTTAATATTTCTAAGTTGAAATGTCATTCTGAATTAGTCACTATATTAGTCTATGTCTCGTTGATTTCCATACTATAACTGTTCACAGTATAATCTAATTTACTGATTAAGCTTACAAATTAGGTTGTAACTCTTAGGTTTGTGAACATTTTTCTTCAACATTTACTGAGCCTTCATATTTTCCAGCGTTCATTTATGATCATTTCCAACATAATATTAAAAAGTGTCGGAGAGAGCAGAAATGTCTGCATACTTGTCTTTCACCAGTTGGTATTTTTAACTATTGTCATATATTACCATCAATATATCTGCACTCGTTTATTTTCTATATAAATTAACTATTCTTTCGAATAGTATAGCATTTATATTATATTCTTTCTTGGCAGCCCATTTTGTTTGGTGCCATACTCCATCGAAAAATGTTTAGAAAACAATATATGATATAATGGATTTATTTAAGGAATATTTTTCCAAAATCAATCTTAAGTTGGAAATTTGTTCGCTGGTATTTCTACCAACTCCTTCTTGATCTTTAGCAATACATCATCATGTGGTATGTTGAAGTCTACGCAAAGTTATTTTCAGCATACCTTTTCGTGAGTGTGAGATCAGAGTTATTGTTATATAGTTTTCACATTTTTGATGACTTAATTTCTGTTTAAAGTAATAATTAACTATCTAGTCCACTCTGATTGATAGGTTCCCGTATCCCATATTGTATTACATATTTATGTTAATAACCTATCATATAATTTGATATGACAACCTCAGCAAAACAATCCTCCACGGTAAGGTTGAGGGTAATACGATATGGATAATGTTGTAGACCTAAATGCAAATGGATTGATGATATCAAAGAATGGAGTAAGATGACTCAGTCTGACTTAATGGTTAAGCCATACGACTGCAATGAATGGAGACAACATTGTATAACATTGATTTACATTAAGATTCGCGAGTCAAGGGAATAAAGTAAAGTGAGTAAAGTCAATGGCGTTATTGTCAGAAATGAGTGTTGAGTGATAATTTGAGCATACTTATCACCGAGTCGATGGTTGTAAATATGAGGTCAAGAGTGTGACCGTGTACATGTGTTGGGAAGCAGTTATGTTGATGGATATTAAAAGTCAATGAGATCGGTGTGGGGTGTTTGTCGAGGTAATGTGAAAGTTAAATTCGGTAGTAATAATAATAGTAAAATATTCAAGAAGGATATCTATTTATTCGGTAATAAAGGAAGGAAGGGTAATTGTCATATTCTAATATATCAGAATCTACTAACGATACTAACAAAAATTCTATATTCAATACATAGTATTTCATAATATCTTTAAGATTAATTAATAATTATTATAATAAATAATCAATAATTATTCGTTATTATTTATATTATAAAATGCGGAATTTCTACAAAATAGCTGTTTATTATTCTGCTTGTCATTTTATAAATATAAGGATTGTTGGATTTGATATTGTTTACATCCCCATACAAAAATAATATGTACTTGATTATATATGTTAAAATATAAATAAATATTAATATGATACAAAGATATCGCTAAATAAAATGTACGTCAAAATGGTTAAGTTGGCGGATGCGTGTCGGGTTATTTGACTGATCAATAAACAATATTATTGGATCTATTAATTACAATATATATCCATTAAAGAAAACATGAATATGTTAAGTACAGTAAAATGTGAAATATACTTCCTATTCGCATAGTTTGTATGGTAAACATAGTAATCTCGTTGAAAACGTTCTTTAAGCATTTTCATCAAACTCTTATCATTAATGATATTATTAACGATATTATGTAATTACATAATATCGTAATGTGTGAATTATTCAATATTTGATTTAATTATACTTCATTAGAGATACTAACATATCTTATATATTGTATTGCCTAATATATAAATCATTTCTTATATATATATATATATATATATATATATATTATGGACTGTATATGGAAATGATGAAAATAATATAATAATAATAATCAGAGTTTGGGCATTAGCCTGGATGAACGAAAAAGCAGAGCTTATCAAGTCGTTCACCCAATGTGATTGTAGGGGGAAAATCAGGTATAAAATTAAAATTATATTAAATAAAATATTAGATTATAAAATACAATTTCTATTCCAGGATATCAGTAAAAAAATAGTCATACAAATATCTACCTATAATACTTTATATCGATTGCCAATGAAAGTCGATAAAAGTGTATCAACTTGGAGGATTTGGGGTTTCTATATCCAATGCCTTAAGGAACTTACTTTCGCCAAGAGTAAGAGCACTGGCAACAATTGCCCCCACATAACAATTGCATTCTCATCCCCGACACGAACCATTACCAGCTCCATAAATAATCAATACAAAGTACTCGTGAATATCTTATATTTAATATTTAATATTTAAAATAAAAATTTGACTTCATGAATAGAAAATTATACTGAATGTTAAATAAAATGTAATATGTAAGTAATACAACATATATACAATTAAAAACTAAATACAAAATAAAAATAAAATAAAATTGCAAAAAACCCCACAATCATTCTCATCATGTATTAAAAATAAATAATTGAATAATATGTACCTACAAAAATGTAAACCAATAAAACACTAATATTAAAATTGTATAACAAATTATAAAAATATAAAAAAAAAACAACTAAATAACTAAAAGCTATAAAAGCTATCAAACTATAAAATAAAATATATAAAATAAATACTGATAATATAAGGTATCTAATAAATTAATTAATATATCACATAATACAATAATTCAAAACAGGATATACAAATATAAAATTAAAATTAATAAGACGATATCATAAATGATTTAAAATTTGTTTTACAATTATTCAATTTTGTAATGTTTCTTATTATTTGTTGTAATCTGTTCCACAGCATTGGACCAATATTCGATAAACAAAATGCTTTTCGGTCAGTTCGTACTTTTATTATATGAAAAAGATTTCCATTATAAAATTTAGCTTTATATATTAATTGTAAATTCTTAGGTACAAATTATTCCTATCTCTAATCATAAATTTATACTAACATTTTTACATTATATATATATATATATATATATATCTACTGATGTAATCGTATCATATTGGAGTGGATAGATAATGCAAATCATTATTAAGCTCCAACTATATTATACCACTAAATCTTTAGCATAATACCCTGACATACATGACAGAAAGTTGGTAATAGTGTAAAAGATAGTTAGAGTAAGATGTAGAAGTGCTCTAGATCATATTACCATCAGAAACAATCAATGAGCACAACAATAACAACATCATGACTGATATGCCATGACAAGTAATAACAATGATGGAAGCGATCAATTATCTACTAGTTAAATAACTAAACTATCAAATTATTAGTAATAATATCAACTTTTATAACTTATAACGTACGTATATTGATTCGATGGGGGAAGATTGAATAACTAATAACATTATTCCAAAAGCCGTTTTAGACGATTTTTAATAGGTATTTCAGATTAATAAGATTACCTGGAATTGGGAAATTCACAACTGACGAAGCCATACATTATTGTATAGAGGACAATACGTGAAGTAGTTTGATTCATAGTAATAAATGTATTAATAAATTCTATCTTAAACTATTCTGCCATCTTAAGCCGAATAATCTCGATACGAATATAATAAATCTCTATGATCATTGAACTATTATTCAAATATGATCCAAGCAATAACATATGAGGTAATGGCGCGATTCAGTAATGATGTACATAGTACAATAAATGATTCACAGAGATAAAACTGTACTAGTTCAAAGTGAACTCAACGCGAAAATAGAAAAGAAGTGGATTGATGCCGTGAAGGAATATGCCAAGAAGAGTTATTAGACGTTAATTATCATACGAAAATATAGGAGATGTAGGAGAATATGTTCTGTATCTACACGACATTGATTTCTCTTATGATATAAATGTTATGTAATTACAAGTAAAATACAGTGAGTATATATAGACTTGACACGTTCACTTAAATAGTATCATCAATATTTTATATTTAAATATATATATATATATATATATATATATATATATATACATACCTTTAAACACTGACATATTAATGTATAATAGTAGTAATACCATATAAAATGAGTCCATAATGTAGAAATGTATAATCTTTAATTTAAACAAGCTGTATATTTACTTCATATATTATATAAAAATATGTTATATTGTTTTGTAATTAAAAAATTATGTTTAAAATTATTTTAATAAATAACAAATATCAAAATAACAAATTATTAACAAATTAAACACTTATTATATTAATTGATTAATTTGTTATTTAAGAAAATATTATGTAACTATATAGTCGAACATATTCGCTACTATGCTCGCAAAACGGGTTCCATTTTATATTATATCGTATACTATTATTATTGTTATCCTTCTAGTTAGTTTTATTAGTTGAGAATTTACTGTTAACTGAATGTATATTCGGTTAGTCTCTAATAAGTTTAATAATATCTGGAATGTGTAGATTTATTAAAGATTAATATCAAGTAGCCCTTAATGATGTTATCGTGGATATCTCCAGGTCTCTGCATAACAGTTCTGCTTGAATGTATATCAGTGTTATAGCGTATTGCTTGTATCTAATTCTTAATTATAGAGTGTATTCTACTAAGGTTTCCGTTTGATGCTATTTGATGATGTACATCTCGCATCTTTCAATACGATTATTGTACTGAGGTCATTTTCATAATAGGTATTGATATTTCTTATCGTCCTCCGATTTGCATATACTGAAATAGTAATACATTTGTATTCCATCCATTATTGTAAATACGGTACAAGCCATATCTGAATATTAACTGTACTAGTGACCACATTAGTATGATCTTGTATTTTATAGTTACCTATTGACTTGTCATTCCAAATCGTGTTAAATTTAGTTAGCATTGTGATCATATATGCTGTTCTGGCTATTATCTCCTATTTATATACTATCTATGATACTTCCGAGGTATTTGAATTTGTAGACTATTTTTAGTGGTTTATTAGTTAATATTTCTAAGTTGAAATGTCATTCTGAATTAGTCACTATATTAGTCTATGTCTCGTTGATTTCCATACTATAACTGTTCACAGTATAATCTAATTTACTGATTAAGCTTACAAATTAGGTTGTAACTCTTAGGTTTGTGAACGTTTTTCTTCAAAATGTACTGATCCTTCATATTTTCCAGCGTTTATTTATGATATTTTCCAACATAATATTAAAAAGTGTCGGAGAGAGCAGACATACTTGTCTTTCACCAGTTGGTATATTTAACTATTTTCATATATTACCATTAATATATCTGCACTCGTTTCTTTTCTATATAGATTAACTATTGTTTCGAATAGTGTAGCGTTTATATTAAATTCTTTCTTGGCAGCCCATATTGCTTGGTGCCATACTCCATCGAAAAATTTTTAGAAAACAATATATGACATAATGTATTTATTTAAGGAATATTTTTCCAAAATCAATCTTAAGTTGGAAATTTGTTCGCTGGTATTTCTACCAAGTATGAATCCTTCTTGATCTTTGGCAATATATTATGATATGGTATATTGCAGTCTACGCTAGGTTATTTTCAGCATACCTTTTCTTGAGTGTGCGATTAGAGTTCTAAAGTTTTCACATTTGTGATGACTTCATTTCTGTTTAAAGTAATAATTAACTATCTAGTCCACTCTGATTGATAGGTTCCCGTCTCTCATAATTTATTACATATTTATGTTAATAACCTGTCATATAATTTGATATGACAATCTCAGCAAAACAATCCTCCACGGTAAGGTTGAGGGTAATCGATAATGTGGTAGACCTAAATGCAAACGGATTGATGATATCAAAGAATGGAGTAAGATGACTCAGTCTGACTTAATGGTTAAGTCATACGACCGCAATGCATGGCGACAACATTGATATTTTCCTGTCTCCCATATTTTATTACATATTTCTGTTAATAACCTTATTATAAAATCACCTCTACATTACGTTACTTAATTCCGCGGATAGGTTCTTAGGTATCTGAATAGCAGCTCTAAATTCATTTTCCAAAATAAGGTAGTTTTCCTGATCTATGGATTATTATATTGTTAATGAATTAATTAATTAATGAATGAATGTTTATTTAAACAAAACTAACAATAAACGTCTCTATTGTGTAAAAAAATATAAAAATAACAAAATATACAACAAATATATAGATCAGTTTAAAATAATAAAATTAATTTTTACGAATTAAAAATAATACATTAGATTAAAAATACATATAATTTTTAGTAGTTATTAATGGTACAGTTAAAACATTCCATCGATAGACTGCAGCTACACTGAATGATCGTTTACCATATCTTGATAGTGTGTACAAAACTTTAGTAAAAAAAACATCTTTAGTAAAAGCCGAGTAGAAGTATTTCGTAGATCTCTCAGAGGTAATATATAAAAAGAAAATAATAATGGCCCTAATACAGAACCTAGATACACTCCGTAATACACTTTACAAGTAGATGAATGATGGTTATCAATTTTTATAGAAAATGTTCTTTCAAATAAATACGATTTAATCCAAGCTAGAGGAATAACTACAATACAAATATCTTCAATACGTTTAATTAAAATAAAATGATAGTATCAAATGCTGCAGATAGATCTAATAAAATAAGCTGTATATTAGAATTATTATCAAGCTTATTAAGAAAATCATCTAGAATAAAAGAAGAAGTGTTTCAAGACTATGAAATGTCCTATATGTATTTTGTCTAGTGTAAAATAATGAATTTATATTTAGATAATTTATTAATTGCTTGGAATTTTTTCCAATATTTTACTTATAAAAGGTAATTAGGATAGGTTTTATTATAGCATATTTTAAAGATTAAATTCAATACCAGAATGGAAAGAAATATTAATAATATTAAAAATAAATGTAGATAGTATAAAAAATACAAGCTTATGAAAAAGAGATAGAGGAAATGGAATAAATAGGAGAAAACTATTTAGAAGCCAACATACAATATACAACTTTATAGAAATAATTAAAAAAAAACTAGTCAAAATATACACCACATTCAAGTAAAATATCATAACATTAAGGAATAAAAGCCACATTATTAGTTATAAGATTAATTTAAAAAATAATATTTGAAACTTTATCCTGAAAAAAAATAGAAAAATTAGAACATAATATTAAATTAGGTAGAGTGGTAAATATACCTGACTCTGTTTTAGTTTAGGAGTTTATAAAAGAATATATCTTTCAAGTATTATTTTTGAAAGAACTAAAACTATTATAATAATATTTTTTTTAGTAATTAGAATAGATGATTTATAAAAATACTTATAATTAATAAATTTATGTTAAAAAGTATAAGTTTCATTAGTAGATTTAATTTTATATAAATTATCAAGTTTTCGTAAATGTCTTGTTATTTTATGCAATTCACTATTAAACCATGGACAATTATCTTATATTGTAACTAAAAAACTCCTAATATGTGAATAGATATCTAATAAATTTAGAATGACACTATTGAAGTAATCAAGATTTAATTAAAATTTGAAACTAAATTAATAATCTCATTAGAAAAATCATTAATATTCAATATTTTAAGGTTTCTATAATTAATGAATGCGCGTTTTCTTTTTGTATTGGATAATTTAATCGAAAGGCAATAGTGAAATGATTAGTTAATAATTTTGATTTAATTGGTATACCAATTATACAAAATCAGAATCTGAATTTTCCAAACTAACTTTAACGTATTTACTAAGAAATGGGGTTTACATAGGACATGTTGTTTAAGCAATACAGATGTAATTAAATATTTTAATTCAAGATGAGGGGATATTAAAGAACTATAATGAAAATTATAATCAATCCACAAATATAGTATTATATATATTCGAATTAATAACAAGATCAGAAAAGTCATTAAAAAATTATATAAACTCATTATTAGGTGGACGATATATAACAATAATTTAAAAAATAATATCATTGTTAGATTTTAGAATAATTGATAGTCCATCACTATATGAAAAGACAAGACAATTTTATGATATTATACGAACATCGTTATGAATTATAATACCAACACCACCAATTCTGCCATAAATTATGTCACTACGAATAAAAGAATAAATATATAAATTAGTTTAGAAATTAGAAAGCATAGTAATGTTATAAATATATATTTATTATATCATTTGAATATAACCAGGTTTCAGTAAAAGCAACGATTGTCGGATTTTATTCAGATATATAGGCTAATATAATATCAACATTTGTCTTAATAGATTTAGCGTTGATTAAGGCAATGGTACATAATGATATATAACCAGAACATTCCTTCATCATAGATTCTGATACTGATCGAGAGTTTTCCCAGTCTATTGCAACGTTACCATCAGTAATATAAGTGTTATATAAGTGATAAGTATTTAATTTATGATTACAAATTGATTTAAATCCAGTAATAAGTTTAGATTTAATCGCATAATATAAAATCCTATATTTTTAAAATACATCATCAATATTGTTATTTCTGTAGAATAAAAACGAAAACTTAGTTGGTTTCAACATATATCTAGTTGAAAAAAAGTTATTCTGTACATATATATATTTGAAAAATAAATGATGGCTCTCTTATTTTTAAAGGAAACATAACTAATAGTAAATTCATTTATTTCCAGATAACTAATAAAAGAGTTTAAATAAAGAGTATAATTAATCGAATTCGGTAGATTTTCAATACAGCCATGACATTAGTATTAATCATAAACTCAGTTATAACAGTTTTTTTTAATTCATTACAACTAGAAAATTAAGTGAATTAGAATCATTTGACACATGTATTTGAGAAAAATATATTTGTTGTTGTTTATCAATATCAACAAATGATTCATTTCTAGATTCAAATTTATTATTTTATTCTTCGAGTATTTTAGATATAGAATTATCAATTACAAAATCATTAATTTCTTCAATTTGTTTAGATAAAGAAGTAAGTTATATAGATTTATTATTAACATTGAATTAATTACAAGTGAAAGAGAAATGATCACACTCAAATATATAAATAGCATATATAGGTGTAGATTTACTAGTATTCCACGAAGATGTTAATACCAGCAGCGTTAATATAACCATAATGAGGATTATTTCAACAGGAAACACAAGATAATAAATCTGTATCACAACTGTCCCTGCACGAATAGCATTGAAATAATGGTTTCATATAACTAACATTATTGTATTTTACAGTTCTGAACTGTATCCTTCATTGTAAGACTTCTTTTTTATCTATTTTGTGATAAATTGTCAATTTATGTATTGTACATTTACAGCTATTTTGACTTTTTGTATAGTTAAATTATTTATTATTTGATAAACTTTCTTTATATTATTTTTATTTAGACATATCAGAACACTTTTGTTTTATCCAGCTTCCTTTGGTCTTTACGTCTCTCTTTTAATGTGAATATTGTTTATTTTATACTTACCATCGGATTCAATTTATAATGTTTAATGATCGTCTAAGGTCACACATTCATATCAGTTAATCTATTATCCAATTTTTTAATATCTTTCTTATATATATATATATATATATATATATTATAATATTAGCTTGATACTATATTATTGACACAAAAAAGAATAAATACAAAAAGGACACAAAAAATAACAATAGCATTGAGTCATGGTCCACATACACACAATCTAGAATATTTAAAGATGAGATAGCCAAACAGTATACCGTTGTCTATTACGTCACACTACCCTTGAGCTGGCAATACAACTTTCACTTCCTGTTTACAACTTGTCAACATTAATAAATGTATCTTACAACATTATGCCATCAATAGAACAATAAGATAAGTCATCATACTCTAACTATCATATATATTGTCTATGAACTTACACTCTTTGTTCTCTACTTATTATTTATAATTTATATTCATAACTTCTCCACTTATTCACATTTATACCATTTATATTTCATAAATTTATAAAATCACTGAACCGTTACACTTTTTCTATTATATTTTGTTTACATTTCTCTATTCATATATTCAGCTATTTATAGTTTTCTATTTATAATTTCAATATATTAGGTTACATTACACATCAATATGTCTAATACATGCATTCAATGTAACTCTATAATTACATGTACAAACTTTGTCACTTGTTCATGTAGCTTAGCTATATATTTTAAATGTATCAATGCACATAATAGCTTGCCTTATAATTGGATAACAAGTAGTGCCGTACTTAAACATGTTATGAGTGTATTACAATCTCCTTCATTTAAATTCTCATGCCAAATTTGCCTCCAAAAACCCTCCCTCATTACTTCATCTATTATCCTTCCGATTTCCACTACCATGACTTACTTACTCAATATTCGTCCCTTCCTTATTAATGATATATCTACCCGCCTTGACCAACAGGACTCTACTCAATATATCTTCACAATTATCAAATAACAAATAAAATTATAAGTACTCAACCATTCCTCCTACCCTCCCACTTCCTAAATTCCCACTCTCTCCCCTCCAGCACCTCTTCATAGCTTTACTTCCTCAATCCCCCTCCCTCCTCTACCCTCCCCACCCCTCCACCGCCCCTACCCATATCCCTAGCCTCCTAGAATTACCCATTAATATGCATTTTCGACCATTCCCTACTCCTTCTTTCACTACCAACTATTACCCACCTAACCACCCAATGGGTTGCAACCATCCCCACTTTCTGTAGTTATTGAGCATTTTCAACCATCCGAAAAATCTCGTGAATTTCTTCTAGAATGACTCTCCTATAGAAGACCGATTCCTCTCCTATATATATATTACTATACCTACATATGCTCTCAAATCATAGAATTTTTCTAATGCAACTGTTATTATTTGTTGTCAATACACCGGATCAGTGTTCTTACTTCGATTCCAAAATTCCATTCATCTGCATTAACTTAAAATAAAATTATTTATACATTCGTGCTGAACGATCTATCACTAGGCGAACACGTGGAAGAGTTCTTTATCATGCAATAAAATATAGCAAAGCCCCATCCAATGTCAAATGTACCTTCAATAATTATACTAACTCATTTGAACTTCGTCATTTAACCAACTATAAGATAAACTGGAATTATAACCCAATTTATATATCAAATGATACATATATGCATGGTCAACATCCTATAATACATGTAAATTAAATATTAAATCACTGGATCACATCAATCAGTGATTCTCAGTCATCACATCAATATGCACAATGACCTTCAACCACACGACCTTGAAAGTATCTCTGAACAATATCAATTCCTAGCACATCTACAGATACCACACTATCAATTCCACCAGCTATGCACAACACATCACAATCTCAGATTAATGCAGCCATCCTTAATGATTCCTCTATACGCAATAAAGTTGATCACACACTTGACCTATTTAATGACCTTCACCTTGATCTTATTTGTCTCACAGAAATCTGGCTTAAAGATAATGATGTTGCAATATGTGCATCCCTTAATATTACTAATCTAAATTTAATAGAATTGTCTCCCATCTTTGTGGTGGTGTTGGCATCCTATATAAGACAAATCTAAATTAATAAACAGTACTGATCTCGCACTAGAAAACTCAGAATCATTTTCTTGTATATTTCACCGGGCCAATTCACGTCAATTCACCATCATAGTTATCTATCGTCCACCTCATCAGTCAATTCCTAAGTTTCTCCTTGAATTAGAACACCTCCTTACTACATCCACTGACAATACTATCATTCTCGGAGACCTAAATATCCCAATAAACCTTGATACTAATTATACTAGGCAATTCAATATATAAATTGACTCATTTAACTTTGTTCAACATATAACATCCCCAACTCACATATAATTTAATACACTATACCTTATAATTTCCCATGCACATTCTAAACTCACTAATTCCCACTCAATAATGAATCAATTTTCTGATCATCACCTAGTATTATTCCATATTAGCTCACCAAGACCAATTAAACCCATCATAAATATTAAATATAGAAAATATAATAATATTTACACCAATACTTTCATCACTGAATTCTCTAAACAACTTAATAACACACATTTTTCAAACTCGGTATCTAAATTATAAACAGCTCTATCAAAAATCCTCGACGAACTTGACCCATCAAATATAAATATATAACACAACTTCCAAATTGCAAATGGTTCAATTCTGAACTTTCATCATCAAAACGGAAATTACGACTATATGAAAATTATTTGAAAAAATCTAAATCTCTTAATAATTATAATATATTTATCAAACAACGCAGCCAATATAGAACCCTACTCAAGAAGACTAAGAAATCATATTACAATAACATATTAACAGAAGCATCAACTAATTCTAAGAAACTTTTCTCCATTTCTAACCAGCTACTTGATAGAATATAACTACGTGTTCTACCAAATGACAACGCTAATAGATACATTTGACCAATATTTCATTACTAAAGCCATGAATTTAATTAAATCACTCCCTACACCTCTCAATGAACCATATAATCTACCTCTATATTCCTTTACCTCCTTCACATTACCATCAACTACTACCATTGAAAAACTCATCAGTGCAGTAAATATATCTTCCGAACTAAATCTCTCATTCGATATTAAATAAATACCACATCTATCTGGCATCTTATTACCCAGAAATAATAGAAAACTCACTTACCTCAGGAATTTTTCCTAAATATATGAAAACAGCATATTTTACACCCATCATAAAAAAACCGAACAAATCAATCCTCTCCAACTACCGACCAATCTCCAACTTATAAACGCTCTCCAAAACCCTAGAACGAGTTGTTTCTCGTCAACTAAATTATTATCTTAATGAAAATCATATCCCTTGATAGAGTGCCTATACTAAGTATAAAAGTACCGAAACAGCAACGATACATATTCTTAATCACATTCACCTATATGCTGCATCACCATATGGTTCAGTGGTCATTCTCCTTGATTTATCAGCTGCCTTCGATACCCTTGACCACAATATCCTTATAAATCAACTAACCTCTATAGGAATCTCTGGTACTTCACTCGATTGGTTCATCTCATACCTAACTGATCATTTTTTACCAAATTAGCATAAATTCACTAATCTCGAAACCTCGTAAAGTTACTTATAGAGTACCTTAATGATCTGTCATTAGTCCACTACTGTTCAATATCTATCTAATTCCTTTGTTTAAAATTATTGACAAATACCCCACTATAGACTATCACTCGTATGCTGATGACATACAGTTACACTGTAGAATGATAGACCCTAACAATCACATCAATGTCCTCAGTAACTACATTACTGATATACATAACTGGCTCACCAACAACTCCTTATTACTAAACTGTCTTAAAACTGAATCACTGCATATTAAAACATCTACAACTATATTCCTTCCACCCCAAATTACCATTCATAATTTGAGTATTTATTATACTAATGAAGTAAAAAATCTTGGTATATTAATCGACCCAACACTACAATTTCACATTCATACTAAATCACTGTCATAGTCAATGAACTACTTACTGCACAACTTACGAACAATAAGACCCTTCGTTGTTAGAAAAGGAGTGCATATATTTGTGTTTGTAGGCCTACAATCAATATATTTTATTTTTATTTTCGTTTATTTTTACGCTGTAATGTATTATTAATTTCGATAATTTTTCGTTTATTTTTAATATATATATATATTATAATTTATATCTACTTTCGATAATTTTTTGTTTTTTTAAGGTAAAACGTTTTAATTTCTTTAATTATTAATTTCGTATAGATATTTTTTTATTTTTATAATTTATCGTTTGCAAATATGCATACAATTTATATTTTGACTATATATTTTCTTAAATTAATTATCAATCAATATCCTATGTTTATCTAGTATAATCGATACTATTAAATTCATTATTATAATTATAAATTTAATTATAACATATTTTCATTAAACTATAGTTTATAATATTATAATATTATATAATGAATATATATATATATATATATATATTGACTACAATCTACACTCTGTATATCTAACTCCGCTAACCCATAATTTCACAAATGCTCGTTTGATTTTTTACCTATATGTATATATATATATATATATATATATATATATATATATAAATATATGTAAGAATAATTGAATATCTCATTAACTCGATATATCAGACATATTTCGGTACCTAGAATTCTGAGATATCGAAAGGTTACTGTATGATAATAATATTGATTCATAAATTGTATTCATATGAGTTTTGTTTATTATAAATAGACTAATAATTAATATTATATTTTAGTGGTATATACATCGGATTCAATAAATAAACTTAAATATACTTTATGATACGATGACTGTTATTATTAACAATTCGCATATAATGATGCGCATAACAGAATACATGTAGGTAATAATAATCGGTACATCGCTATAGTTCAGATAACAACAACAACAACACCAACAACAAAGCGAGAATAATAAACAGATCACGAGTGATATATTAGTGACGTAATATTAAGAACATATCCTTGCTAATATTGAAAATGGTTAATCACGTGATATAGATAATACATAGATATCCACATGACATCCATTGCTAATAGAACACTCCACATTTCGGAGGTGGCGATAATAGGTTATATTTATGGTAACCATAGTAACCATGATAACAATAGTAGGGCCTACTATCAAATTACCAATAATATATGCTGGGATGGAGAGATATAGATGTAGGAGGAGTTGGAGAGCTGCTGTCATCGATGTCGCCAGGGGTCGGATACGACTCGACTGCATAGGTTAACAGGTTAATATATATATATATATATATATATATATATATATATATATATATATATTTATATATATATATATATTTATATATATATATATATATATATATAAGATAACGGATAAAGTGAATATATAGATCCATATCGAATATCGATAGATTGCGTCATAGTATGATATTACCCTATAGGGTTTATGTCTGCTATCCTATTACATAACAACTACACGTCGGATATCACGTGATGTAAACGATACGCTTTCGTAGTCAATTAATCATCGAATGAATGACACATTTATAATAAAGACAGCTGGTTACTAAATATATTATTACCTATGTCTAGAGCAAACTGACTTCCTGATAATAAGTCCTGTACATTCCTTCCTGCAGTCACAAAATCCGTAGATTATCCCTTATCGTATATAATACATCGAGACAACAGCTACTTGTTTATATCAATAAGTATTGCATTGCATGGCTTGTGATTTTAGTGGAACGCAAGTTTAGTTAAATAGAAAGACGGACCGTCAATAATAGCGGTCAGTCATGCGTGACCGTACAACCGTAACCGATGTAGGTCATCTGACCAACTGTCCGTTCTACAAAACTAAGTAAACTTCTACGTTATTATAGTATCGGTATTGTATATATATATATATGTATTGGCTATACGAAGAATGATTACTACGGCAGGACATGAACATGAGGGCATCACGAATTATATCTTAGAGAATGGTAGTAACAATTAATATATGTTCTAAGTAAGCGTATTGTCACCCTTGCCTATACCACGTACGATTGGTTACTTGGGCAGGAAGCAAGGTAAACAGGGGTCATCGCGAAGGTCGTCACGGTCCGCTGGAGACTCGCGTAAACACACACCTAGCGCCATCACGGGGAAACACAGCGTCCAACCGATACAAGCTAAACCTGGTGAGTGCAAGTAGAACTATAAGTTAATATACTATATCGCTATAGAACTATCTATATAGGCCTTATCTATAGTGAGCGCGCAACTTTATTTCATATTATTAGTATATAAATATACACACACATACATGTACATATATATATATGTATATATATATATATATATATATATATATATATATATATATATATATATATATCATGTAAACGACTAGATAAGCATTGCGCTTCTTCGATTACCTTGGTCATGCCTAAATTCTGATATTATTATTATTATATATATATATATATATATATATATATATATATATATATATATACATGTATATACTTCAGTAGTGTAATGCATATAACCCTTATCGTTATTGTTATGCATATTACGTATATTTATTATATTCAATTGTTATAAGTGTTCTATTAGTATAATACTTTATTTATTTATTCGTATGTTTTTATTTCCTATATATATATAAGATAACGAATCGATTCTGCATTTATATATACATCTATATATATATATATATATATATATATATATAACTATTTATCTATAGACTATTTCCAAACGATAGTTATACAGTTTATTATGTAATAGATATATTGATAATTAATAAGTCATGTTATGTAATCAATAACAATCACGTAGATTCCATTTCGAGATCAAACATAAAACATCTCAAGTTATTTTGTAATATATATATATATACGTAATTGAATATGTGAATTATGATATACAAGTATCGTATCCATGGAAATCAAGAGATGCTCTGAATAATTCAATAAGTCAAATAATATCGTCGAGGACAATCAGATTATAATCTTAACGTATATATATATATATATATATATATATATATATATATATACGTATATCAACGTATATGTTGATATTACAAAATATATGGTGTATGCTTTATGTGTTTTATGTTTATTGTATGTGTTATTTATTTATTTATATATATATATATATATATATATATATATATATATAAATCCCCATCTGTATACATCAATAACATCTATACCAACTACATCGTTATAATGTCACGTGATAAATGAGTCCCTATTGTTATTTATTATTCCATATTGTCACTTATCTATTATGCATGTGTCATGTGATGATGATAATTTCGGAGGATAATCGATAACATGCATGCTTATACACAAATATATATATATATATATATATGTATATATATATAATTTATATATATATATATATATATAATATATTATTGTGTTTGTATTGATATGAACATTTATCCCTATTAACAATATATAACATATACGTTATATAATACATAGTGTGAGGGAGAAGTCATCATGATATTACGCAAGGGGCGTAGTTAAGTAAGGGGGCGTGGTTATCTCGTGCATTACGTAATACTATTATATATACTATTATTTATGAACCTTTCTTGCGAATGATATCTTGACGTCGACTTTCTGCCGTAACATCACTTTCAGTATCTTTAATGTTATCTCTCAGCCTACTAATCATTCGTAAATATTAATTATAACTTTTATTATATACTCTATTCATACATATACATAATATATATATATATATATATATATATATATATATATATATAATATATTTACCTGTATATTATTTTGGTATTTTTGGTGGAGTCTTTTCATCCCATTCAGGATCTTAAAATTATCAATTTAAAAATGTCAGCTAATATCTGGAGTTTCACTTATAACTAAATATCTTTAATACATCTTCGAAGTCGTTATCGTATTACATTTTAGTATTACATTTTAATATTATGTTTTAGTATTATTTTATAATATTAAAGAATTATTAATGCATCAATAGTTTTATCGAGATCCATTCATTTATTATATATAATTATAAAGGGACACTCTAAATATTAGTTAATTTTACCTAGCAAACAGTAAGAGCAGCATAATAGCAGCATAATAGCGTGACAAATTAATAGCAGCATAATAGCAGCATAATATACATTTAAGAGCTGCATAATAGCACAATGTAAACATTTGAGGCTCTAGCATATGCTGTTATGCTGCTATTATGCTGCTCTTACTGTTTGCTGGGTATATCCTAGTTTATTGAGCGTCCATGTAGTTAATAATACATATATATATATATATATATATATATATATATATATATAAACTCTTTTAAGTAATTTATTAATTAACTGAATATATAAATCATGTAATAGAATATCCACTAACATTTATAAATGTTCTTATAATAAATAGTACTAGATACACAATTTTTAAATTATACATTGCTATGATATTATTCAGAACCTATTGATTGCTTATTGCATCACTTGTTACGTAATACCATTACGTAATACCATTATGACGTGAATGTAAACAAACGCCCGCATATCGCCACACAACCACTTAACTTAGAAAGACAACATCTACCAGAACATCTATTCATTTCAGTGATCGTTATGTAACAGAACACCACACATAAGTACAAGCGCATTGCGTCATATGGTGTGACGTAACGATAATTATGTAAATCACGATTAAACGCATGTTCAAGTAATTGTATTTATTAATTATTCATTATAATTCATTAAATATATCAATTATAGTGTGTGGATTATAATCATGGACATATGTCCTTGTCTTTAAAGTTTGAATTGCGCTTATATATTACGTAACTAGATATTATTTAAATAAACATAGTCTGCGCATGCGTTGATTTGCTGGTAACTATTGATTCACTATATATAGTAATAGCAAAAGCCTGCTTAATAAAGTAATAGAAAGGGCTTTAGTAATAGGGATCACGTAACTAACTCCCGATAGCGTTCCATCACGTAATGAGTAAGGAGAGCGATAATAAACCTCGTTACTTGCTCATATCGACGAGGAACGCGTCCTTACCTATCTATAATCGCGTTCCTTACCGATTTTAAAATATTTATAACTATCTCGGATAAAGAAATTCTAATGTGAAGTTTAATGTGCGTTTATTCATTTATTTTATTGTGCAGATAAAAACATGAATATATCAAAGATATCGATTATCTACTGAACTATGTATTTTTTTACCCATTTTTTATTTGTTTTTTATAAGTATAAGCAATAAATGTAACCCATGTTATTTTTTTATTTTTGTTATATTTTTTATATTTATTTTTGTTATATATAATATATATATAATATATATATATATATATATATATATATATATATATATATATATATATATATATATATATATATATATATATATATATATAATATATATATAATATATTATAACAACAATAAATGTCTTGTTGTTCTTATAAATATATATATATATATATATATATATATAACCATAAATCCCAGAAAAAATATTGAATGAATAAAATATTAATAATTATATAAATAGTCTAAATAAGTATTTTTGTTTTTTAATTATTCAAAATAGTGCTGATATATCAAATAAACTGATTTTATTAAGTTTTTGAATTTAAATTATATCATAATTGGTAAACAAAATTCAACTTAAAACCTTTTAAAGAATTAAGTCGGACACCCTACCGGGTTGGTTATATATAACCAATCAGCGCGCAGCGTGTGATCTATTATGATTTTCATAAAAATTGCGTTCGTTATAATATTAATACCACCAATGAAGCTAAATCTAAAAAATTTGTTATTCAGATATTTAAATTGTATTATTAATTAATTAAATATTAATAAATTAATTAATAATTAAATTATATTAAATTATTCATAAAATTCGTATAAATAGTGTAATTGTTATTAATCTCATTGGTTCATCAATAATATATAGTTTATCTAGTGATATATAGAGTGTCCATATTATAATACAGGGTGTCAGTATTCGGACATGGGTACCGAATACGGACACCCCGTTATCTATTGGATAAAAAGATTAAATAAAATTTTAAAATCACATTAATATCTATAATAATATAATATTAATAAATTATAAGTTTTTAATACAAATATTGAGTCATAAAATGTTAAGACCATTTATTGTTAGAGTGTCCGTATTGGGTTACTTTCCCCTATACTAGTAGCTTTGTATTTTTTACAATAGATATTTATATATTTTTTATGAGATATGTATAAGTAAGACAATTAATTAATTAAATAATATTTATTTTAATATATATTCTATATTATATATTATAAATATTTAGAAATGTACAAAAAAATAAGTATACTATACATTGGAATTTCGTTATCAGAGGTTATAAATGGTTATAACCAGTAAAGGACGCGATTCTAAAATAGCGTTGGTTACCTATTAAGTGAAGAAACGCGATGTTTGCGGGTGATTGTTCCCATGGTCCGGTAATATAGTATACTATAGTACATTATAGTGTATACATTATATATGATATAATAGTGTTAAGAACAGTCGTTGGTATTGTTATAAGTGCGTTCACATAGAAAACTATAGTTTTATATTCTGTGCAACTGTATTTTGATATGTATATATTATTATTGATATTGTTATTTATGTTGGTGGAGTCCTTTCATCCAATCCAGGTACTTAGATGAAGTTTTCACTTATAACCATATATGGCTCTAATGTCCTTTCGAAGCCGATCTCATGTTAATGCATCCATGGTTTTAACGAGAGCCGATCATTTATGCATACACAATTATATAAGATCACTTATAAACAATATTGTAATGGTCCGGAAGGGGCTTGAACCCGCGTCCTACTTCTTGTGTGTCTGACGCTTTAGTTAACCGAGAACACAATTATTTGTATATATATATGTTTATATATATATATGTGTGTGTGTATATGTGTGTGTGTGTATGTGTGTGTGTGTGTGGGTGTATACATGCTATATATCATAACAAGTAGCATATATACAACTGTAAACATATAACACTATAGTATATTGCTTTAAATGCTAATCATAATAATTTATATGCTATATCTAGTTACCATACAATGTATATAATAATACTTAATTATTAAATAAACTCTATATTATATAAAACTTATATATAACAAGTTAAGTAGATATAATTACGAGATGATGTGTTAATAGTATACCTAGCATACTATACATACTATACACTGTATGTATTGGTATGCTAGATGTACTAGCTCAGGCTACAACGTATGCCTCATGATTGACCCCGCTAGTTGACCTCTTATATACTACACACACAAGATCATGATATTCTGTGTAAGCTACGTAAAGGTATGTAGGTATAGTATAGCTAGGATTACCTAGCGATCGTTATATAATGTGATGTAATACAATACGGATAAGTAAAACCATACATATACACTTATATGTTGTTATATAATTTACATATATATATATATATATATATATATATATGATTAAAAGGTATGACTCATTGATATTAATTAGTGATTCATCGTCTGATACAGGCACGTGACTAACCTCTCATCTTTATTGTTTCCAGATTCCCCAGACTGCGGTAAATAATCTACGCGTGATATGTGATGATGAGGATGAGGGGGAGGGGGGAGAAGAGGGTAGAAGAGGGTATTAATAATATCACCATAACAACATAACAACCCATGCAATAAATGCGTTCTCCTACATTTAGTTATTGATTAATACGCTATATACAGTATAACTATAATTCGTATGATTCAATTCAAGTATCATGTAATGTTATTAACTATAATGTTTATTTATACTAATCTGAATAAACTATACTATCTATTAGTAAATATATACATGGTGTCTATCATTATTATAGTAGGCTGTATTATATATATATATATATATATATATATATATATATATATATATATGTTTTAGTTTAACTCACAGAATAAATCTTCTTCATTAAGGATATATCCTTCGAGTATAAACCTTTTAAGGATTTTATTTAAGATACTTATTTTTAATGTAATATAAAATAATATAGTGTACATACAAATTCTATAGAGGGAGTAATTGAATTATATAAATAATGGAGGTGAATTGTATTGCATTGCTAGTATGTAATACCTGATAACATCACTAGGTATAACATCACCTATATGTGTAATATGATCACTATGTGTGTGTGTGGTGATAACATTACAACATAGTTTATTAATATAAATCATAGGTATTATTATTGTTGTTTTGGTGGAGTCATTCAGTCCTTTATTCCATCCAGGAACTTATATGAATTTTTCACTTATAACAATATAGCAATAATATATCCCTTCGAAGCCGCTCTCATGTTAAGGCATCCATGGTTTTAACAAGAGCCGATATTTATTTATACATAATTATATAATACCACTTCTAAATATTATTTTGATACTTATTTTAATAGTCCTGATGGGGCTTGAAACCACGTCCTTCTGATTATTTATCTGACGCTTTAGATAAATGAGCCATACCGTTAATTATATATATAATATATATATATATATATATATATATATATATATATATTAATGTGTGTATGTGTGTGTAGATTATTGTTAACATAACTCAAATAAAGTGAATATCGCGAGCACACTATAGGATACACTATAGGATACACTATAGGATACACTATAGGATACACTATAGGATACACTATGCTATAGCATCTAAATAAATACTACTAAACACGAGTAATAAATACCAATGTGATAATTATGTTATACCTCTGTAAGTGTATTACAAGCAGTATATTTAGGGGTATACTAACTATCCGGGGTGACTGTATAAGGGGGAGGGGCATCGTTGGTGGCTGGGGTGTGCTGATATCTCGGGGGGGAGATCGCTTCAGTTAGGGTGGTAGTGCCATGTGCGCATTGAACCGTGACGGAAGGAGGAGGGGCTGATGCAACAGGGGGTGGAGCTGACGGAGTTATCACCATAGCTTTCTAGTAAACTGAAATCGTGCGTATTCGTTTATTAAATATTATATATATATATATATTGTCATTATTATTTTTAATTCGGTGGAATTACTTCATCCCATCCAGTAACTTATAAATCTAAATATGAATTCTTCACTTATAACAAAATTTATCAAATATCCCTTCGAAGCCGCTTTCATGATAAAGCTTTCATGTTTTTAAAGATAGCCGATTATTTATTCATACACAATTACATAAGATGATTTCTAAATATTAGTGTAAGACATATGTTATAGATAAGGACGGGGGTTGAACCCATGTCCCATGACCTGTGTATTTGACGCATTGTCCAACATAGCTACATGGGTAGTTTATATATGCGTATATATTTAATTATTATCCAAATAATTGATCATATTTAGTATTACAATATTATTTACATTTTAAGTAAGATTACAGAACAATGTTTATTATATATGTAGCTCCTATTCATTGTTAATTGTTAATTACTGATTGTATATTACGTTATTACTGTAAACATATATATATATATATATATATATATATATGTGTGTGTGTGTGTGTGTGTGTCTGTGTGAATATATATCTAATATATAGTTGTATAACTAGTGCTGACCACTCCTCCTCTTCCGTTCTGACCTATACGGTTGCGTAACCTATTACGTGTATGTTATATAACACCGATATCAAGGTCAATGTGGTTATGTAACATCTACTAAGGATAATGTCTGCATCGCTAGTGGAATGTACGGGTCACGTGTTAGCTAACGTCACGTGTTAGCTAACGTCACGTGTTAGCTAACGTCACATGTTAGCTAACTTCACGTGTTAGCTAACGTCACGTGTTATCTAACGTCACGTGTTAGCTAACGTCAGGTGTTAGCTAACGTCGCGTGTTAGCTAACGTCACGGGTTAGCTAACGTCGCGTGTTAGCTAACGTCACGTGTTAGCTAACGTCACGTGTTAGCTAACGTCACGTGTTAGCTAACGTCACGTGTTAGCTAACGTCACGTGTAAGATAATGGCTAGCTCTTTGTTATACGTCTAGCCGTAACTAGCGTTGTTATAATATTTCATTACAATTGTTAGAGTAAATACAATAGAGTATATGTCCGTGTGCATGTGCTTAAATGTTATATAATAATAAGCACACATGTAAAAAGCTAACTATAACTATTCAATTTCCAATTTTTTATAAAAATTTCTAATATAGATTAGATTAATAAATAGAAATTAAAACTGATGTAATTGTAAATTCGTGTATTTCAAATTTATATATATATATATATATATATATATATATATATATATTAAATAACGTAATAACTTAATAATGAAATGATATATGTGTATTATATCGTATATTTAAATGAAATAAATGTATTTCAATTGTAATTAATTACATATAAAAGTGTGAAACTTAATAATTATATAATGATAACAACCTTCTCATCGATTATAAGATATCACGTGTGAATCTGATATGCCGAGTAACGGATAGCCGAGTTGATTGTTCTAGTAGTAGTATCGCTTCTGGGTGGTCCTCTATTACGCAATAACGCTGTGTTACGTGTGGTATTACGTGATGCTGGTGTTATGTAATATTCGCTGCCGGCTAATGCAAACACGTAAATACATATACATCGATGCCAAATTTATCCGCACGCGCTTGGCCAAAGTATATCGATATTTTTGTTTATAGGAATTCGCTGACACGCCCACCCTCTACCAGGAAACACGCCCACCGATGTTATTTACATATTCTAGGAAGTAAGCCGTGAGTGATTCACGCGTGTGGTATCGTTACAGTGTGTTATATAACATAGACAATATATTGTCTATAGACAATAGTTGTCTAATCATCCATATATTCTATGTAAGATAATATATAATGAGAATTATTATTTATAGTGTTTAGTATATAATATTTATATATATATATATATATATATATATTTATCTGTGATATATCGCTCAGTAGGTCAAACAAAAGCTAGTATATATTATATAATAGTAATACTGGTCTAGTAAACATATGGCTTATAAGATATATATATATATATATTTGTGATTTAAATTAATAAATAAATATTATTATTATTATATATATATTTATATATATATATATATATATATATATATAATATATATAAATATATATATATATATATATATATATATATATATATATATATATATATAGTATTTAATTATTATTTCTACATCAGCAAATCTATCGCACTTAATTACATCCATCTTTTTTTAATAATTGTTAATACATATATTTAAATGTTACCTATATAGTATCTTAATACATATAATGTTGCCTAGTTAAAACATATGATATATCTATGCATTATATAATATGTTATTCGTAAAATATACAAAAACAAAGTATACTTTGTATATATAGTCAAATTATATTGTTCATAATTTATTATACTAAAAATCGATAAGAATAATTTACATAATTTACGAATAATATTGTAAAAAATAACATTAATTATAATAATCGTTGATTAAAATAATGCGTATGCCTAAACAATTGATTATGATACCATTGTTCGCCAGATTTGTAGACTATTGTTACGTACTATATAGATATTACATAACAGTGTTATATTGTATACTTGACCTATATTATTCATATCTGGGTCGAATATTGATCTAGAGTTTAGATCGTTACAGCTAATTATAAGTTGTCCTCCGCATAACCTAGGTAGCTTATTGTTGACAGACCTATTGTCCACTATTATATAATATATATATATATATATATATATATATATACATATATATATATATATATATATATATATATATAAATATATGTCTGTGTGTATGTGTATGTGAATATGTGTGTATGTGTTTGCGTGTTGGTGTGTGTAGATTTATTGTTGTTGACATTATTTATTTAAACACATCATTAATAACAATAATTATATAATATGTATCGAACAATATATATCACCTATAGATACAAATAGCAAAGGTGTGTAATTCAGGTGCCTAAAACAGAATTGAGAGTCACTCATTGATGATTCACTTATTTGCGAGCATCTGTTCATCAATATTTGTCAGAATATTTTATCATGTATTGGTAATAGTGCAATCGCTATATGGTTTGCGGCGTTCAGTTTCTCACCTTTTTTGTGAATTGGTGTTATTATCATCTTAGACCAGTAATTTGGTGAATTATCTGTAATAATTATTTTATTAAACAGGTTTGTTAGTGTTTTAGTAATAATATCACCTCCAGCTTTTATCAATTCAGAAGTTATTCCATCAACCCCAGGTGTAGATTACCTTGATAGTCTTTCATAGCATGTATAGATCTATATTTCACGAACTTGTTCGAATAATGTATGTGTGTTATTCTTTTTAAAATTGTCTTCCATTTCAGATATTTTGTCACTTAAATTATCATTCTTTTGTTTTTTTACTTCTGTTTTACTCTTTTATATAATTCTCTATAGTTATTCGTATACTCTTCATTACACTGGTTTTGTAACATCATTATTTTATTGCTTCTTCGTTGTGCACATAGGTATTTTACCTCGCTTGAGAGACCGGGGATTTAGTTATATCGTTTATGCCCGATTTCTTTTTCAGCTGCTTATGTACAATTTTTTTGAATTTAATGTAAAATTCATCTGTAGTCATCTCATCGTATTCGTCTAATATGTTAGAAAATCCTTCTCTTATTATCGATGCAAACTTTTTGGATGTTCCCTTGCTTTGCAGTTTATCGGTTTAACGTTTCAGTGGTTTTTTTATGTTTCGTTTTTTTTTGGTTTTTTCATAGCTATGTTTGCAATGACAAGTGAGTGCTCTGACCCTATTTCGGCAGAGTTATAGGTTCTGCAGTTTTTAAGAGTAGATTTTAGTTTCTTAGACATTATAATAAAATCAATTTGCATCTCTGTACGTTTTGGTGAAGTCCATGTATATCTCGCCTTTATTTGTGCTTAAATATTGTATTTGCTATAAATATATTTTTTATTGCACAGAATTTGAGTAGTTTAACACATCATTCATTGTGTTCTCCTGCACCATAACTCCCAACTACATCTGACAAGATGTCTTGCATGTGGCTTTCTACTGATTCGTTAAAATCACCTAGTTATACAATATGTTCGATTGGTGGAAGGATGTTAATCTCATCTTGTAACGTTCCGAAAAATTCTTCTACATATGTATCTTCGTAGCTAGAGTCTGGAGCGTACACAACGAAGTATGTTATTCTATCTGATCTAATCTCTATGGTAACCTTCAATAATCTGATTGATATACACTCATAGTTAATCATGTGCTCACTTAGTTGTTTATTCAGTATTAAAGCTACACCTTGTCTGTGTATGTAGTCTTGTCGTGGTGAGTGTATGACGAAGTGTTCATCTTTCTCCCATATCGTAGGTATATCAGTTGTCCAATGGATATCAGTTATGCCAATAATATCAATTTTCATTCGTTCAATTTCGTTTATTAATAAGTCAATAGTATCATTATCAATTAGTGTTCTATAGTGTTCCATGTAGCCGTCCTAACCGGGAGATTATTCGCACCCTCTATTTGCCCGGGACTGAGGGTCATTCTTGTATTTGTATTCATGTGTTTTTTTGAGACTATTTAACCTAGAAACTTGCTCAGGGACATTCTAGGTGAAAGGCACCGGCTACTAAACAGAATGATTATTGACCACCTAAGAGAACCTCTCGTTCCCGGTTTCTGTCAGGGTTTTCTCCCTTAGCATTTCCCAATCCAATGGGTTCCTGCAAGGCAACAGGTGTGTCGTTTTGTCCGCGGCTGTTTATTTTAGTTCGCAGCTAGGTCATTCCCCTATCCGCAACATGGATACGCGCCATATCGGTATCGAAATTCCACCGTAAGGGTTATATTATTTAAATTAATATTATTTCCTTATTTAAATCTGATGTCTTATTTGCATAATAAAATATATTATGTAATTAAAATGATAACAAAATTTCAATATATTTACATATTGTGTATGTACTTACACTAATAAATATTAGTACTACTATTATTCCTAATATTATTCCTACCACTTACAAATCACTTTTATTATAATTAAAATTTTAGAATATATATATATATATATAATAACCATAATTACAATTAATTATATTACATTGATAAATAAATATCAGATAATACGCAATACGTAATATGTATGAACAGGTTAAACAATTGCGTCAGTGTTCCGAAATATAGTGTTCCGAAATTTAGTGTTGAGAATATAGGCTTCTGTGTGTAATGCATAACTCTCTGTAGCTTGATTACATATAGGATACCTACCTACCTACCTACCTACACGATCTGCTTACATTACGGCATCAACGTTATTCTTGCCGGAGTCTATAGACTTATATGTTGCGGTCGAGTTTCAGCGATTTCCCCCGCCAGGTGGAGTCGTTCACCACTAGGAAACACCACTAGGATACACCACCGATGTGCTTTGCGAATAATCTAATAGGTTATTTTAACTCTGATTAACTTATTCGTTATTATTTGTTATTATTGTTATGTAATATAGTGTATACTATATATATATATATATATATTATATATTTATTTTCATTCTATTTGATTATATTGTTATTTATATTGTTTTTCCATTTGACACAAGTGATTATATTCTACTACTTTAGTGGTGTTTTAAATCAAATATCCTATAGGATAATTGAATAGGAATAGAATAGGATAATTAGCAATAGCTATATATATATGTTGTCTCCGGAAAACGGAGAATGATAGTTCTCGACAGGTTATATATTTATTGAATGGAAAATGGACGTGGATGGGGAAGGTGGTGTGGTTCGTGGATGGACGTGGATGGGGGTATATGGGGAATGGAGGATGGAAGTATTGGACGAATCGCGAATGGAGGAAACCTCAAACTAAAACAAATATGAATACATATTAAACATCATAATATCAACATGAATGATTAAATATGTATCAATCGATAAGTTCTCACAATTAATATGATATGATTTACTAGCCTTTCAGTGTACGCTGTATGCACTAATAAACCATATCATACCGAACTTCTCGATAATAACGAAATCACGTGATGGGCGTAGTGGGCGTATCTCTAATTAGATAACTAGATTAAACTAGTTAATCTAATTATAAACTACGCTCTCTTTTACAATTTACAAAACAGAAATCAAATTATATAAAAAACAAATAACAAAATATATTTAATCAACATTCATCCAAATTACATAACATTTACATTCGTTCAAGGCACGTCAACTAATTGAAATTTACAAAACAGAAATCAAATTATATAAAAAACACAAATCACAAAATATATTAAATTAACATTTATCTAAATTACATAACACATGTATACTTCATGCACAACATATTTATAAATACCTACACACAGTTATACACGTAGTTGCCATACTACATATATATATAGTATTGTTCTTCATTCCTAATCAATCTTCCATTATATTATTTCTCTCCTCTAAATCGAGTTATTCGTTCATCAATCCGTACAACGTATAACCTACGTAATTAGACGATTCCTCTAATTCCTCATACCAAAACTTACCTCCATGGTTCCCATTTGACAGGTTTATCCCATACTACCTATATTTCAATCCTCAATATACTCTTCGAATTACCACTCCTATATTTCTGATTATCTAGTAATCGAAGAGATCGTCCCTTCAATCTCTTATATACTATGCATCTCCTCTTCTATCTACCCTTATTTTAAGTCCCTAAAAAATATAATTAGTTATATTGGTCCTCAGCTATGTAATAAAACTCACACCCTCTATTAGATTCATAAAATAGCATAACATATTCAAGAAATGTATACAATAATTGATCTCAGGTGGCAACCTGAAATACTAATATTGTTTATCATCATTATTTTATTTATTAATTTCCTTACGGTTTATTCTATTCTATTTTATTATAATTAATGGTATTTATTGTTCTACCTTATTTTATTATTTGTATTATATATATATATATACTTTTAAGAAATTATTTATGATATAATTAATTATTTAAATAAACTTTCAATTCAATGCAATACAATATATATATATATTGTAACTAGCAGAAATATCTAGCATATATATCCTATAGGAGCATTATATAGAATACTTTACATGTGAAATGTATACACTCACGGAGGTATTACCCTGGTGTAGGGGCCCTGCTTACTGTATACAGTATAGCTTAACTAGCTAGTTATAACTCGAGTTATTTAATTAAACATCATTCACTTATATGCGAATTGTAACCTATATTACAGTATGAATATCTTATATACAAATATACCTAAATACCTTGCCTCGTCTATAGGTCTAGATTGAGCGGTATTCTTTGGTACGAATCATATATATTTCTGTTAGTATTTAGTAGTTCATCAAACGTGATATATTGTTCACTATTATATAAGGTATCCATTGTTCGGCCATTGCATATCACACCTGTACGTATGTCTCCATTGCTCGCCTATATGCCTATGCGGCATCCATAGAAGTGTGTACAATGTAGACTGTACGTTTAACACTGTATAGTAGACCGGTTCGTTCGATTTAATTTTTAATCCTTCATATAAAATATAATACATATCTATATTTTAGTATAATATGTATTAACAATTTTAATAAAAAAATAATTACCTTTGGTCACGAAGCATTTAAAGTTTGAAATATAAATTATTATTTTTAAATAAAATGTATAATATTCCATGTATAATAGTAATGACGCCATCTTATTATCTTTGATGTTTACATATATTTAAATTAATATTTAAAATTAATTATGTATTTGTATTATATTTAATGAATTAATATAATATATGCCATTATTTATATTTATTAATAATATAATATCTATATTTAATTTGTATATCTACAAATTACCAATATTAATGTCTCCTAAAACTCGAGAAAATACACCATTTTACAGTATTAATTTTATATATTTGTGCAAGTACGCGTTGTCATAAAAATAAAATATTTGACAAATACGTGTATAAATATATTATAATATTACTAAAGTAAAACATTTCGTATGTACAGTGTTATGGTATTATAATGAAGAAAGGGAAACATTATATTAGATTTTATAGAAACGATCTTATATTTTATAGAAATATCTTATAGAAATTAAATAAAAAATATTGTATATTTAAATTTATGTATAATATTTATAAAAGCTGATATCTAAAAATGTAATAATATTTTCTAAATACATTAAAAAATTGAAATATATATATATATAAAGTAATAAAATAAATTAAATTACAAATTAATATCAATAACAAAAATTAGAATTTGTATATGTTTATAAATTCGTAAGTACGCCATACAAGCATAAGCTCGAACACCTTACGGTATTAGCTAAATAGAATAAGTTCGAATCACTTACGGTATTAGCTAAAGAGAATAACACGGTATATCCTATGTAACTATACAATTAGCTATAGATGCGATACACAGTTATCTAGAGTATTCTAGTTTCGCACGGATTGCATCGTACACTTTGATATCGTTTGCATACTGGTCTGCGACGAGAAACGCATCTAGAATCTTATTCAAATCGTGGGAGGTCAGGTTTTGTTTTAGCGTGAGGCCTTTACAACTATCCGGGGCATTATACGGCGGTCTTATCGGGGTTTCTCGTTTGAAATTACTTACGGACGGAGTACGTGATGGTCCGGCTGATTGAGATGTGCGGGCGTTGGGGCGGGTGTCGGCATCGGTCTTCAGCCAATCACGATTCGGCGGGTTACCGGGCTGTTTGAATGTTGAGTTGGCTACCTGGATACGTGCAATAGCTAAAAGTAGCTGAGGAGATGGTGGTGGTGGCAGTAGTTGCGGTTGTAAGAATGCAGACTTACTAGGTGAAGCGGTGGGGGCCTCGAGCTTAGGCAATACGCTAGAGGCGCTGTTAGTTGTGCACAATGGCTGCTTATCACCTTTATCGGTGTCCTTAGCTATGTCCTCAGTTGTGTCCTCACTTGTGGCTACCTGGATACGTGCAATAGCTAAAAGTAGCTGAGGAGATGGTGGTGGTGGAAGTAGTTGCGGTTGTATGAATGCAGACTTACTAGGTGAAGCGGTGGGGGCCTCGAGCTTAGGCAATACGCTAGAGGCGCTGTTAGTTGTGCACAATGGCTGCTTATCACCTTTATCGGTGTCCTTAGCTATGTCCTCAGTTGTGGCTACCTGGATACGTGCAATAGCTAAAAGTAGCTGAGGAGATGGTGGTGGTGGCAGTAGTTGCGGTTGTATGAATGCAGACTTACTAGGTGAAGCGGTGGGGGCCTCGAGCTTAGGCAATACGCTAGAGGCGCTGTTAGTTGTGCACAATGGCTGCTTATCACCTTTATCGGTGTCCTTAGCTATGTCCTCAGTTGTGTCCTCAGTTATGTCCATACCTGTGTCAGTAGTTGAGTCATTAACAATATCGTTAGCGACAGTAATATGTATGTCCTTAGCGATTTCAGTAGCAGGACTAGTAACTATATCAGTAGTCGTATCTTTAGTGGAGTCCGAAGTTATGTCCATAGCTATGTCCATAGATATTTCCTTAGTGATAGATGTAACGATTTTCTTATCCGTGTCCTTATTGTTTTCCGTAGCCATGTCCCTATCGATGTTCATAGTTGTTTCCTTAGCGATATCAGAGATAATATCCTTGGAGATTTCCATGTAGATATTCATAGCCGTATCTATATTGAATTTCGTAGCGATGTCCTTATCTGTATCAATATCGATGTCCTTAGCTATGGCTGTACCAATATCAGTAGTGTTATCGGTGCCAGTAGGGGTGTCAATATGCGTGTCAGTGGGTGTGTCAATATGCGTGTCAGTGGGTGTGATATTATTCTGTTCGATAGATGAAGTAGCATTTGTTTGTATGTCAGATGTAGAAGTATCGGATGACAACTGTGTATCTATCAGTACTTTAGTACCTGTTCTTACTTCAGTGACAGCTTTCACGTGCGTATATTGTGTCACTCGTGTGTCAGGTGCTACTTCGTTGTCTATTGTTACTTGCGTATCTGATGTCACTAGATAATCCGTTGTTACTAGGGTATCGGTGCTGTTTTCTACGGAAGTGAGGTTGCTGGATACGAAGGAGACCTTGGTAGTATCGATTACCGGATCTGTACCAGATGTAGCGGTTGTTGTACTCACTTCCGGACATTGGACCTTGGCGGGAAGGTCACACTCGGAAGGGGTGTCGGCAACCCTCTTCACTTTCAGTGGTCGCTCGTATAGATGGTATTCAGCCTGTGAGTTTCAATGGTATTATAGATACATTTAATAATATAATAAATATATATATATATATATATATATAATTTGTAGTATATTAATGAAGTATTGTATTAAAATATAATATGTTATTATTATTATAAAAATAGACTCATAAATGATTAGATAATTAATAAAAATACTTTATTATCACGGAATATATATATAGATTGTGTTCTGATACATTATGAATAATTTAAGTACACCAAGTCAAGATATTTCCATTGTAAAATATTCATAATCGGAATACACATACAGTTGATAGAAAACATGTCTATGTATTTCCTATAAAATCATGATAGAATATATATATTATATTATAACATATTTGTTATATTCCGATTACTAAAAACAATGTACACAAATTGCTTTCAAATAGTGAATTTGTTTCCTGTATTATAATATTTCATAAGAAACGTGTGTTAACTATATATTTAATTATTATAAAGCTTGGTTTTTTAAATTCATTTATTATTAATTTGTTATCGTGTCTTTGATAATAGATTAGTATTATAGAATAATTATATGTTACTTTGCGATATGTATACATTGTATTTGATGATATTCTTATAACAATATTAATATTAACATAAGTAACTCTATATATCTATCAGGATGTGATCTTGTAAGACAAGCACTGACTTCCCTACAGATAACCCTGTCCTATATTATACCTGTTTTAGGATGAACAGGGATATGGCGATAGCGTCACTCTTCATGATATGCAGCTCTTCTATCGGACTCAGTTTCTCCACTTCGTCTTTCTCGCAGACCTTTTTCTTCGTTGGACGCCTCTTTATATAGGACGAGTATGTTGTAACGTTAAATGTATGCTTGGTGTATTTAAATATGGTATTGTTAAATAAATAATTAAATATATTATTAATTATAAAATATGTATATATAAATCGTACTTATATAATTTATATTATATATAGATGTCCATATAACGTAAAGTAAAACGTATTAAAAGAATACAAGTAATACAAATAAAATAAGTAGTAATTAATATAAGTTAAACATATTAGCTAAGCTATATAACCATTTAAGTAATCTATTATTTAACCCGAGTTTAGTAAATAAAGTTAGTTAATGGCTATCAATCAACATATTAAAACATGTATACATAGGGGTTATGGAGTTATTAAATCATTTTTAAGTTTTATTGAATAAATGAAAGGAGTTGTTATGATGATTATTTAATTAGAAACGTTAAAATCATATTCAATACATACGTTGTAGGTTAGTATATCCCATAGGACATATATGTTAAGTTATTGATAGTATCATTGATTATATATATATTTGTATTGAGTTATATTTAATTATATGTTTATATTAATTTTGAATATATATATAGAGTACGATACAGAGAGAAAGTGGTAGAGATGTTAGTGTGTAAGATAGAACTAAATATAGATAAGTATAGTATTAATTAACCCTTTAGGGTGACAACCCTTTAGTATAACTAACCCTTGTCTTAGCGATGTTAATATCGTTATTCTTTTGTTTGGGCATAACCTCTTTTATCATGTCACTTGTTATGTCAGACAGGTCAGATAAATACTGCAGAATAAAACAAATAAACATAAATATGTATACATTATAATGTAATAATAACTATTGATATAATATAATATGATTATAACGTAATTATATAATTACATATATGCATCACATTTATTATAGTATTATTAGGCCAGAGTAAATATATATTTACATTATAAATGCTTTTATAAAGGCAGTATAGGAGTAAAAAATACAGAATATTTGTATTATAATTTATAATAGCATTCATAATTTATTTTATTTATTTTATTCATTATTATTGTTATTATTATTCAGTATTGATTTAATAATGATGAAACACTTTCAATAATATCACGTAACCTGTATATCACTGATAACACCGGCGATTATGTAGTTCATATCAAAACTAGGACCTAGAGATCTTCGTTCCTGTTTAATAATTATTATGTAATAGTTAAGTAATATTTATATAATAGTTATATAATAGTTACTGCTAACAATTTGGAGTATGGAATCAAAAGTTATTTGAACGAGAAAATATCGTTAGTACTTAAACTATCGTTAGTACTTAAACTATCGTTAGTACTTAAAATATCGTTAGTACTTAAACTATCGTTAGTACTTAAACTATCGTTAGTACTTAAACTATCGTTAGTACTTAAACTATCGTTAGTACTTAAACTATCGTTAGTACTTAAACTATCGTTAGTACTTAAACTATCGTTAGTACTTAAACTATCGTTAGTACTTAAACTATCGTTAGTACTTAAACTATCGTTAGTACTTAAACTATCGTTAGTACTTAAACTATCGTTAGTACTTAAACTATCGTTAGTACTTAAACTATCGTTAGTACTTAAACTATCGTTAGTACTTAAACTATCGTTAGTACTTAAACTATCGTTAGTACTTAAACTATCGTTAGTACTTAAACTATCGTTAGTACTTAAACTATCGTTAGTACTTAAACTATCGTTAGTACTTAAACTATCGTTAGTACTTAAACTATCGTTAGTACTTAAACTATCGTTAGTACTTAAACTATCGTTAGTACTTAAACTATCGTTAGTACTTAAACTATCGTTAGTACTTAAACTATCGTTAGTACTTAAACTATCGTTAGTACTTAAACTATCGTTAGTACTTAAACTATCGTTAGTACTTAAACTATCGTTAGTACTTAAACTATCGTTAGTACTTAAACTATCGTTAGTACTTAAACTATCGTTAGTACTTAAACTATCGTTAGTACTTAAACTATCGTTAGTACTTAAACTATCGTTAGTATTAAACTATCGTTAGTACTTAAACTATCGTTAGTACTTAAACTATCGTTAGTACTTAAACTATCGTTAGTACTTAAACTATCGTTAGTACTTAAACTATCGTTAGTACTTAAACTATCGTTAGTACTTAAACTATCGTTAGTACTTAAACTATCGTTAGTACTTAAACTATCGTTAGTACTTAAACTATCGTTAGTACTTAAACTATCGTTAGTAATTAAACTATCGTTAGTAATTAAACTATCTATAGATACGCTATAGTGTCATGAATAATTAATTATGATCTTTCTATTTATGCATTTTGTATATATTTGTATATGTATGTAGTTTAAATAATCGCCGAGTTACAATTTTAATTGAAACCAAAGAGTGTAACTACAAGTGACTCGTATTATAAATGTGTAACTTTTAACAGCTTTATAATGGAATACTTTATTTAGAATACTATATATGGTATTGCCTTATTTATATTAATAAATAAATTATTTAAAATAAAAATTATAATGCGATCAACGATTATACTATTAAAGGATTGTAATCTAGTGAAGTAACCAAATAAACTATTTATATTGTTAGCATGGAATATATTTGTAATGTGACTAGAGTGAATAAATTATAAGTCTATTATAAATAAATATAATATATATATATATATATATATATATATATATATATATATATATATATATTATATAAGTATGCATGTATACTTAACTAATATATGTTTTGATATTATTATTAGTAAGTAGATTCAATCAATAATATTAATCATAATTTTTAATAAATGTTTATATTAAAATAAATTAAAAAAAAATGTAATTTGGAAATAATCATGATTCAAAAAAACATAGGGGTTTTACTATATATATATATATATATATATATATATATATATATATATATATATATTATACAAACCTCTTCATTGATTCTTATCTTTACATTAGATCTTTTCTGCACTGTTTTAATAATAATTACCGTTAATATTATTATAGTTATTATAAATAATATATAATAATAATATTTATTTATTGAATCACACATATAATAATATCGGATACAAATGGACCCCTCAAGAAGTCATAGACTTGTACATGTTATAAATAACTGTGAGAGGCCCCGGACAATACAAAACAAATAGTAACATTTTTTTTTTTCTTGTGTTTTGATTTATCGTTTATTAAATTCTAGATAAACACAAGAGAAAAACAAGAACTATCTGGAGTCGAACCCGGGACCTCTGGCTTACTAGCTTTTGGTTGTCCCACTGAGCCATCGACCCCAGACTCATGTAGTTATGTACATACAATATTTTTATTTAAAGAGAATATTATAGTTTAAAGTTACATTTAATCTCGTGATTAATTAAACGTAGATAAAATATAGTAAATATGTTAATTGTATTGTTATAGTTTGATTTATTATAATAATATTAAATATATATATATATATATATATGTTATTTAACTTTTAAATTATTTTCCATAATATATATGCTATAGCAAATAAACTACGTAATAGCAGTGACGTAACAACGCAATGAAGTGTACTAACTTAGTGTGGTCATACCCTTATCGAAGGATGACCTAACATGCTCAACGCTGATTGGTTCAGAAACGAAAGGCCCGTTATCGCGAAAAGCCGAGTTCACACTTTCCGATGCCGCGTCATCCAACGGCTGTAGTCGACCGAAAGGACATACCTCTTTGTTGATGCCCACGTCCTTGGACAGTATGTCTAATGTTTCTTCGCTAAATGAGGTCACGTATGTGGGCGTTATTACTATCTAGGCATCGTTACTATCTAGTCTAACGGTAGTTATCTAAATTTAAATTATAATAACAATGTACAAAAGTATTTAAATGGTATTAAAAATAAAGATGTATTTTAATAACATTTAAAATTTAATATTATTAAAAGATATATATATATATATATATTAATATATATATATATATATATATATATATATATATATATATATATTAATATATTATTAATATATAAAGAAAGTGGACAAGTGTAATATACGTTTAAAAATCACATATATATATTCATTTTCTATTTATATTCCATAAAATGTTTAGTTTTTATATCAGATTATATTATTATTCCTAGAAATTATCAAAAAATATATTCATTTAATGATAGTTTTAATAATAATGATTTTAAATATTCTAATATATAAATAAAATAATTTCAGAATCCTGAATATAAATGAAAATAACTACAATTTATATGTTATTAACAAACTCACGTATCTTAATTATTATATTTTTAAAATTGAATAGCTATTTAAGTTTTAATTAATAATCAATATTTATATTGAGATATTCTATTATGTATTAGTTAAAACTAAGTACTAGGGCTGTAAAATTTCAAATACTTGGTTGTTCTCGAGAACTTCAAATCTTAAAATTTTGTTCTCGAGAACTTCAAATCTTTAAAAAAATATCAAGTTCTCGAGAACTTCAAATCTCTAATATATATATATATTCATTTTCTATTTATATTCCATAAAATGTTTAGTTTTTATATCAGATTATATTATTATTCCTAGAAATTATCAAAAAATATATTCATTTAATGATAGTTTTAATAATAATGATTTTAAATATTCTAATATATAAATAAAATAATTTCAGAATCCTGAATATAAATGAAAATAACTACAATTTATATGTTATTAACAAACTCACGTATCTTAATTATTATATTTTTAAAATTGAATAGCTATTTAAGTTTTAATTAATAATCAATATTTATATTGAGATATTCTATTATGTATTAGTTAAAACTAAGTACTAGTGCTGTAAAATTTCAAATACTTGGTTGTTCTCGAGAACTTCAAATCTTAAAATTTTGTTCTCGAGAACTTCAAATCTTTAAAAAAATATCAAGTTCTCGAGAACTTCAAATCTCTCATATTTAGGTATGTTCTCGAGAACTTCAAATCTTTTAATAATATTTTAAAATAAGTTAACGAAGAAAAAAATTAGATATTAATTAATTAATAAATAATTATTATTAATTAAATTAATTATCAATTATAATAATTAACAAATAATTATAATAATTAATAAATAATTATAGTAATTAATAAATAATTATAGTAATTAATAAATAATTATAATAATTAATAAATAATTATAATAATTAATAAATAATTATAATAATTAATAAATAATTATAATAATTAATAAATAATTATAATAATTAATAAATAATTATAATAATTAATAAATAATTATAATAATTAATAAATAATTATAATATTTAATAAATAATTATAATAATTAATAAATAATTATAATAATTAATAAATAATTATAATAATTAATAAATAATTATAATAGTTAATAAATAATTAGTATTAATTGATAATAATACTAATTAATAAATAATTAGTATTAATTAATAATAATACTAATTAATTTATAAATAATTATTAATTAATAAATTATAATTAAATAATTAATAATTATTTAAATAATATATAATCAATTATATTAATTAATAATAATAATTGATAAATAATTATTAATTAATAAATTATAATTGAATAATTAACAATACATAATTATTAATTACTTGAATTATTGAATACGTTACTATTCTAATATATAAATCAGTATATAGTACTTAAGTAAAGGTGTAAGAGGAATCCTATATACTATAAACACCATATATGGCATATATATATAGAAGGCTAAATATAAATATTATATTTAGACTATATATCTAGTATTATATATATATATACCATAGTGTAAAATATGTATTCAAAATGTACTTGTATACAAAGATAGTTTTAAACGGTTTATGAATTAACATTTGTATATATCAATACAGAGTATAAATAATTTAAACTTAATCTAATGATATTCCTTCAGGAATATGAATAATATACGTATTCATATTTAAATATTTTTATTAATGGATAATAAATCAAGGAAACGGTGTCCTTGATAACAGTATTCTATTTTAAATATATTATAATATAGGTGGCATAACTGATGATCGAATTAATAGTATCTATACATTTTAATGGATATTTTAAAATAGGTGAAAGAAACTTATTACATAATTATGTTAATCTATCGTTACCCGAAAAATTACCCGACATGATACCCGAACCGAAACTAAATTTAAAATAAATATTTGAGACCATCAAATCTATACAAATACCCGAAAATTAAAGATTTGAACCGAACCGAAAAAAAAAAGATTTGAGATTTGATATTTGAGATTTGAAATTTTACAGCACTACTAAGTACTATAAGATAGTAAAATATATTAAGGGTTATCACTGAGAAAAATAAATGGGTCATACATGTATTGATAATGTAGGTAATTTGTCTGATTTTTCATGTAATGGGTCAATTGACCTATACAATTTACCAAAGTAGGTCATATTTTAAATAATATATCGAACGACCTATATTTCATGTAAATATAGTCAAAATAAAAATATTAAAAAGTATATTAGATAGACTTACATTGAAATATAATATGGATCAATTGACCTATATGAATTTATAAGTTCAACTTAAGTTATTTATGTGTGTATTATCTATGTTATAGTTATTTTATTTTGTTAATATAGAATGAATACAATATTATATCTTTTATTTATTTTAATATATTGATTATATTTTTAATTATGCAAATTAATATTAATTATTATTTTAATTTTATATTTTAGTTAATATACTTGATTTAATAAATAAAATTTTATTTTAAAAATAAAATTATTTAAAAATCCTATGTATTTTTCTAAATTATCATAATATCATTCAAGTGACCCATTGAATAGAATTGTAATCATGCTTAATAAGCATTGCTTATATTGATAATACAAATGGAAAGCATGTTGAACCTTGCTCAATTGCTCAATATTGAATATATAGCAATTGAATATTGATTAAATATTGTATTCAATATTAAAATTGTATAATTATTGAATTTAAATATGACTATGAAATAATATAATATATTATAATATATGAGTTAATACTCTGCTAAGATATTTACTTAAGATATTAAATAATATAAAAAGAAAAAAATCTAATTAATATAATTAATTATATTTTAAATTAAATTTAATTTAAAATATATACATTTAAGTGTATCATCTGAACTATAATATTTAAATGAAAGAGGAATTAAGTCAGTTGAATCATATAATTTGTAATAAATGGGTCAATTGACCCATATTGTAAAAATAATGTAGGTAGTTTAGATCTATTTTTGTTAGATAATGTAGAAAACTTGACTTATATTGAAATAAATGTGGGTGAAAACTCGCACCACCCCTTTATCCACATATTGCTATAATATGTGTCCATTGACCCATTTATTTTTCTCAGTTAATATTAACTACAAATAATGCAGGGTTAACTACTATTTATGGGTAATATAATATACGTAAACGATTCCAATACTTACAATGCTTTAGGATAATGCTTGTCTGGTTTCTTTTTAATGCTTATCTTTACGAAATAGTCGGCCTTATCTTTGGTGAACTTTTTCTGGGCATAAAGGAATCTAAAATAACAATGTAGTTTATAATGTATATATATACCTTATTTATATGCATTTATATATATATATATATATATATATGTATATATATAAATTATAAAATATCACATACATTTTTACTTTGTCTATTGAATAAATATGGATTATATATAAAATTTGTTAAATTATATATAAAAAGTGTGTTAACATTTAATGCATGGGTCACTATAGTGGTTGACAACTAACTATAGTTACGTGTTTACTATAGTATACTATAGCTATAGCTTTCATATCAACAACAACATGCATAATGACTGAGAACATTTAGTTATTTGTTATACGTAATATGAATTATTGAGAAGGTATTATTTTTATTTTTATATTAGTTGAAAATTAGTTATCTAAAATATATATTATGTATAATAATCGTAATCTATATTATATAATTAGTTTGATTTATTAGTATTGAAGTAATTAAGTTATACATTAATAGTCAAGTAAATATTATTAATTGCATAATAATAGCATAATAATAAAATATAAAATATATTTTAAAAAGAGAATTATACTTTAATTAATTACTTTAAAATAAATTAAAAATATATATATATTTATTATATATATATGTATAAGTTAATTAAATTAAATAAAAGTAGTTAATAATAATTAGTTTTTTTAGAAGTTTGAAAATGTGATGATGTTTGATAAATTATTATAAATGGGTTATACTTTTCCCTTTTTTTAATACTTGTAATTCCGTTTTCGATATACAACGTTTGAATGTAAGTCTAGTTTTAATGTCGGGCCTTTCGGACTTTTCTTTACGAGTTTTATTAAAAATTCAATTTAAGAAGATTAAATTCACTAATAAATATATTAGTAAATTTTTTGTTTTTTTTTTAGTTTTGTAGTATATTATATCACTACAAGTTTCTTGTGAATATTTATGTATTATCTCAAATTGATAAGTAGCTAATATATTATATAGATCAATTTAATTAATAGTTTATTTTTTTTACTTATAATCTGTTATAAACAATGTTTGAAACATTATTTTCAATTTCTAAGTTCAGGTTAGTATCGGTTATTATATTATTATTATATTATTATTGTTCGACTATTATTTAATAATATCCAACCTTTTTTCTAATTCTGATATCATTCTATATTTATTATAATGTATGCATTTGTCGTTAATTATATATTATAAGTATTTATAAATATATAATTACACATTATATCATATCGTTAATTATATATTATAAGTATTTATCAATATATAATTACACATTATATCATATTTTATAATTTAACAAATATTAATAACACAAATAACACATTTAAATATACTTCAAATTCCCAATGAATATACCTATAAAAGTCCTTTATAAGTCCCACATCCCAACTACCGAATACCCTTCAGTAAACATGACTATATCGCTGGTTGATTACTCGGCCGCAGTACTAACCTGTATAATACACTGACTGCCAGTGTTTGTGTGAAAGTATCGTTAAGGGAGTCAAGGAGAAAAGTCTTTCCGCTTCGTCTCAAGTGGCAGTAGAATAGCTCGGTTAACCTCCTAGTGGCGGGGATTATCTTTAGTTTATCAGGGTGTTATCTAGTTAAGTTGTATTGAATTCAATAATTAATGATAGTAGGATATCTCGTGTATTCTGCTGATATAGTATCAGCAGTTATCTTTAGTATCAGCTGTTATCTTTAGTATCAGGAGTTATATAATACAGTTATGTAAGCATACCTATAAGCATTTAATTTGGGTTACATCATTTAAGAAATTAATAGGTAAATATTATATTATGTTTTAGATTTGTTATATTATAATATATGCAATATAAAATAATTATATTTTAAATATATTTTGTAATCTGGTGGTATTCAGTTCACATTTGAAGATTATTTAGTGAAAGCATCTACATGATAAATTTTTAATATCTGATTAATATAAATATCATTCCCTAAACAATAACAATATCTATATGATATTACTTTTTAAGTTTATAATCCTACATTTATATATGTTATACAGAATATATGCATAGATTCATATATGCAAGTACAATTATTTGATCTTATTCATAATTAGAACTAGTGTAAACAGGAAGTCAACTCAGATATAACTATATGTTATTAGTTTATTCTTTTTTTTCAGGAATTTATTATTTCAATTATAATTGTAATTTTTAGAACTTATCAGAATGATAAAGGGTAATTGTCTCGATAAGCCCTGCTTCTACAATTACCCGGTTGTTAAAACCAAATCTGATAAATTAAAAAAATGTATACACCATATTAAACAATATACTAGTGAAAATACATATTGTAACGTGTAAATAGGCATATAACTAAGATAGATAATTAGTCCTGGGAGAGTTTTAAGTTTTCATTTATAATTATAGCTATATTATAAATTATAATTTATAATATATAAATATATAATAAGTATTAGAATGTTGTTGTTTATAATATATAATAAATATAAATACGAATAATAATTATTAAAAATGTTTTTACTTCTAAATAATTATTTAGAAGTTAATTATTTAGAAGTTAACTTAACAAACGAAATGAATATATGGTGTCATGTGACAATGTTATAACAAGTAAGTATACTTACGACATAAACTGTTTGTAGTTCTGAATTAGGAGGAAGACGTTCTGAGACGAACTGAGTCGCTGTACAAAGGCCAGACACTCTCGGATTCTCATCATCTGTACTTCCAAGGACATATCCTTGAAAGCGAGTATACCGTCGACATCCATCAGCATAGAGGCTCCGGCCTCCAGTTTCTTCACTGTAATAACGTAGGCTCATATATAGGTTTAGGGTATAGGTGTAGGTGTAGGTGTAGGTGTAGGTGTATGTATAGGTATAGGTATAGGTATAGGTATAGGTGTATGTATAGGTGTAGGTATAGGTATAGGTGTATGTATAGGTGTATGTATAGGTGTAGGTATAGGTATAAGTATAGGTATAGGTATAGGTGAATGTATAGGTAATGGTATAGATATAGGTGAATATATAGGTATAGGTATAGATGTATAGGGGTGTGGTTTTAAGATAATTATTATAAGGAGGAACGTATAGGAGAATACTCGTGAAGCAAGAACTCGAGATTTATACACTATAGGTAATACACCTATATACACTATGTATATACGGTACTATAATCTCTATAGTAACTAGACATATAGGGAATAGACTTAATATCAATGGTGGTGATGATTATGATGATGAAATAAGGTATATTATTCACCGTTATAAGGTGATAGTTGTTACCTATAGGTAATATATTACTAATAGTAATATATTACTAATAAGTACACTTAATATGAAATCTACATCAGCTAAAGATATAAATAACTGCGACATGAATTTAATAAAACTTTAAATAAAATCTATCGCTAAACCATTAGAATATTTATTTAATTTGTGCTTGACTAATTCTGAACTTCCTGATAATATGAATATTGATATTATTAAATCATTAGGTATGTAAAGAACATGATAAAACACTGATAAGTGCAATATTTATTATTTATCCCTATATAAGTACAATTTTCGAAAAAATAATTTATAATAGAATGATGGACTTTATATATATATATATATATACAAATACAATAATTAATAATAACCAATGAGGATGTGTAGACAAATAGAAATCTACACTTTTTACCCACTTTCATATTTTAATTTACAACATTTTACCTAAATATACTCTAAATAAAAAAATTGCTACGATAATTTAGAACTAAAAAAAAGCGTTCGATTATGCAGACCACGAAATTGTATTAATAAATTAGAATACTGTGGTTTTAGGGGACATAAATGTGTTTCTACAAAATTATTTATTAGATAGAAAAGTTAAAACTTAATTAAATAATACTGTATCATCTGTTAGAAATGTACGTTTTGGTATTCATCAGAGATTAGTATTAACAGGGAGCTCACTGGTATTAGGTCCACTATTTTGTAGTAATTAACGATGATCATATTAAATCTATATGCGACGACATATCACTTTCTATATTTGCAAATTCAAATGACAAATAGAATATTAATATGCAATTATATTTAGATAGATTATCTCATTGGTTTAATATAAATAAATTAAAATTTAATATTGAAAAAACTAAAATACTTCCTTATTTTAATAGAAACATTATAAATAATATAAATTTAAATAATACGAACATAGCAATAGTAGATAGGTATACATTTTTAGGTATTATATTGGATAGTAATTTAACATATTCGTTTCATATTATAAATGTATGTAATTATCTAAAATTGTATATCTTTTTCGGATGTTAACATTTCTTAACATTCGCAATTTAATTCTATTATATATAATTGATTATAACCACTATTTTTATCAAATATATAATATGGAATAGAAATATGGGTAATATTTAAGTAGAGAGATTAACTAAATTAGTATTAATGCAACAACACAACTATTCGAATTATCAATAAAAAATAAGATCAGCTTCAATTACCTTTGATTCGTGTATCACACACTAATAATATGTTTAATATAATTATAAAATTGAATAAACTTAAGTTCATAATTATGAAATTTAGAATAATAGTATTTGTAGATAACATTTTACATAATTATTATAGTTATTATAACATTAATCTAGAACATTTTTTATTTTTAGTGAAAATTACGCAATTCTAAAACACAATTTTTTTAAAGGTCCTAAATACTATAATAATTTAATTATTAATAATATATTAAAATTTGAAAATGTACATAATATATACAAATTTAAAAAATTATTAAAGAATTTCTTTTTAAATAAATATTAGAAATATATATATAATTGTATTTACTATCATATTATATTTGAATGAGTTGTTTTTATATGTTATCATTTTAATAATTGTAATATGTTTAATCGTCGTTAATGTTTTAAATGTTGTTATATTATACCATTTGGGTCATTTTATATTTTATTACATCTTTATAATTTGTTATTATTTTATTCGAACTTTTTGTATTATAATTGTTTTCACAAGTTTTAAATAAGCTTTGTTTAATTAGTTTATATAATGTTATGAAACATGATGAAATACGATGAGGGGCAATATTATTATTATTATTATTATTATTTGTGTTATATTTTATTGCTATAGGCTATATATATATATTTATACTATCTATATATATTCCTATATTGAAATTCTAGTACACAAGTCTTATCATTATTGTATAACTGTCCTAAAGCTATTATATTCCTATACTATGGAGTTATCGACTTAATAAAGCTACTTATAGATTTCACTGATCCTCCTTAGACACGTGTCTATAAACTGATTGTATTCATTCAAATAATAATATTGTCAAAGTAAAAGGAAGGGAATGATGGGGATTTCATATACGATCCCTATATATATAAGATCCCTATATACTCCCTATAGGTAGTTATATATATATATATATATATATATATATATATATATATATATGTATATATATATATATATATATATACGTGAGTCATATGTTATATTAATACGTATGGCTTAATTTTAATGGATTATAATTTTTTTAATTTTTTAAAAAAAAGTAGAAAATATTTAAATAATAAACTATTGTAGATATTCCTTGTATTTTTATAAGATATCATAAATGATAAATGATTAACTTATCTAACTTTTTTTGCAAATTTTGTAATTTTGTAACATTTAACTAAAATCGATATAAATAATTGTATAATGTACTCTATGGAATACTTTGTATACAAAGTATAGTTGAATAATGATTGAAATAAAACACATATATAACATAGGTTTAATTATTATATGTAATATAAATATGTATGTGTGTGTGTATGTGTGTGTGTGTGTATGTGTGTGTGTGTGTGTGTGTATGTGTGTATGTGTGTGTGTGTGTGTGTGTGTGTTATATGTACCTCTGTCGTTGATATAAGATTCTTGAACTACGTCGCACTGGGTGTGTTTCACTCTCTTGAAGAACTTCAGTTTCTCTTTATCCGTCAGTTTGTTAGTCCAGTGTTCACGAAGAATCTTGTCGAACTCCTCGGAATCTACTCCCTGGTGCATCATACGTATACCCCGTAGATCTGCGCATCTACGGTAGGGTTCAGAGGTCATAGAGGTATCATTCCACTGAATACTTCGTGGTTTGGTTAGAATTATTTATAAATTATATTATATTGTTAATTATTCGACTGGTTGTTATTATCATATCCGAAACTGACGATATATTAATAATAAGAAATGGTGTTTCTAATTAAATGGCTTATAAAATAACTGATGCTATAGTCCAAAGAATTAAGAAAAATATATGTAATATAATCTACATACACCTATTTCATGTAATATATATCGGACATGGAAATGTCAGCACTCATGCGATTTAGAATATTGTTATTATTATTATTAAAATAATAATATATAAGGTAATTATAGAAGCAAAATACCGAGACACTTACCGCAATAGGCTTTATAGTCAATTATAGCTTAGGGTATTTATAGTTGAAAAATATAGTATTTTATTAACCAGTGCATAAGTCAATAGAAAATATTGATTATTCACAAATCTCTGGAGCTCAAAGGGTTAATACAACTATTATAGGTGTGCACTTAGCCTGTATTTACAATACACCCCGGCTCCATACTAAACCATTAGTATATTGACGTAGTACTATATGAACACCTACCCTATAGCCACTATAGCCACTATAGTTGGTATACTATACTATAGTATACATTATAGTCTAGTGGTCAGTAAACCTTGACCATAGCAGACAAGCTTTCTGAGCTATTGATTTATCTTCCAGCAGATGCATGTCGGTTGTTCTCTTCTTTTTCCTCAGAGACATGTCAGCCTCACCACTGTGTACGGTTGTTACTATTAGCAGTTGTTACTATATGCGGTTGTTACTATATGCAGTTGTGTTAGTATACATGTAGTAATACTATGATGGTGGTATTGAGATGTTCTCTAGTATACTATATCTACCCACAGCTATACTATACCTATGGGTTATCACGTGGTATCCTGTGGTGTCACGTGGTGTTACGTAACTAACATGAAAGCGATCACGTGTGCTTTATTGTGTAACGATACAAATCAAATAATAATCAAATAGTATAATATTTACTAATTAAATGTGAAGGCATATTTGTATAACTTGTTTACTATTTAATACGCAATGTATCTAATTACATAATGTAAATATTACGTATTAAATCATATTCTATATAAATCGTATTTTACATTTTGTTAAAGGAATTAAAACTTAAATTGGGATGTTGAAAAATTATTATTTTATAAACATAAATATTTACTTATATATTTTTTAGAAATAAAATTGATGAAATAATCTATATATATATATATATATATAAGCTTCTAAATATAGATAATTCAATGATATGTTGCAGTCACACCCAATCGTATATTGTAAGGCGGATCTTTTAAAAAAGTATTAATCTATACGTATTTTAATGGAAATTACACGATACACAATTTGGTAATAACTAAATTACACATAGTCTTGTAGCTATTCGATTACAAATATATAAACAACAACAACATATTTTAACCTAACAACAAGGGATCGTTCGAATACGCATGAGTGTAAAAGTTGTGTATATTAGCAACTGTCATATTGTATTTCAATTTTATTTCAGTTTTTACATTTTTATCAATTATTACGGTTATAAAATCATATAAATATGATAGCTTTATATATTATAAATTTGTATTCAATAATGTGATACGAAATTAAATTGAACAAAAGTTTTATAAAAGAAATGGTCGATTACAAAATTAGGTGTAATAATCAATATATTTATAGGGGAAAGTAACAGAATATGGACAGTGCCCGAATACGAACACTCTCAGTATCTTAGAAACCATAAATCCTACAAAAAAATTGTTAATGAATAAAATATTCATAATTATAAAAATAGTCTAAAAAAGTATTTTTTATTTTTGAATAATACAAAATATTGCTAATATATTCAATAAACTGATTTTTTTATTATGATTTTAAATTTATCAAAAAAAAATTCAACTTAAAACCTTCTCAAGTATATATAAATGTATTAATATAAAATATAACAATATATTATTAAAAACTAAAGTATTCTAAAAATTATATTTTTAATTTCTATATTTTTTATCAAATATTCATTAAGTTATAAGCATATATCTAGATGTCATATAAATTCCTAATACGGACACTCTAAATGTCTTAATACGGACACCCTATAGGGTGTATCTTATATATATAACCAATCAACGCACAGCGTATGAACTATTCTGATTTTCATAAAAATCGCGTGCGTTATAATATTAATACTACCAATAAAGCTAATTCTAAAAAAATTATTATTTAGACACTTAAATTGTATTATTAATTAAAAAATAATAAAAATAAATAAAATATTAACTAATAAATTACAATATATTTTTCATAAATTAATTATAAATAACGTAATTGTAATTTTTCTGCTTGATTCATCAATCATATATAGTTTATCTAGTGGTATATAGGGTGTCCGTATTATAACATAGGGTGTCCGTATTCGGACATGGGTACCGAATACGGACACCCCCGTTATCTATGGAATTAAAAGATTAAATAAAATTTTAAAATTACAATAATATCTATAATCATATAATATTAATATCTTGTAATTTTTGAATAAAAATAATAAGTCATAAAAAGTTAAAACCATTTATTGTTAAAGTGTCCGTATTAGGTTACTTTCCCCTATATATAAATGTGTACAATTTGATATTTATTATTATTTTTTTTAAATATAACGTATGATCCAAACTTCGCAAAAAATGTTTGTATTAGATAAATAACACTCAAAGTTCATTCAAATTTTTAATTTTTTAACAAAAAAATATCATATATTGTACTTTATTGACCATTTTATTTTTAAAAATGAATACTAATATTATCTAATATATTGATAATATTTTTATATTATATATTATATTAACTATATTTTATAATTTTTGAAAACAAATAAAATTAGGCAAAAAATATATATTTTAAAAATTATTCTTGAAATGTCCATGAATTTAAAAAAAATGTATTGACACATACATATATTATTGTTTATGTGTAGTCTTACTGGTATACATTATTATTAATAGATTGTATATAAGGTGCTAATATATACATTTAAAGTATATTACTATCCACACCATGTTAAAATGGCTAACTCTTCCATATAAAGTTATATAGATGATAGCAGAGGTCGCCCGATATCTGAATCTCACTTGATTTTACTTTCTAATGATTCCATATGTGCAATAAGTGCTAATGAGTATGTGTTTAAAAGTGAACGCCGCTTTATGTATACAAGCCGTCTTAACGTAGAAACCTGTCCTGGTCGAGAGCTCGTTGTTGCATGAGGTAAGCTGTACTAGGTCGTGTGCTTGACGTGAACACAGGCATGGCCGGACCCGTCCTTCGGTAGGCACTGACCGCCGGGTAAACTCGTGTTGAACTCGTCACTCTCGGTACCGGTTGAACACTAGTCACGGGTGGTAGTTGTAGATGTAATAGTAGTAGTAGTATACTATAGTAATCAACTAGGGTATGGAATAGTAACGAGAACATAATAGAAACAAAATAGTTACCTCACTTTTGTGTCGTCGTCTTTCTTCTATTTAGAATTTGTAATTGTGTAATTATATATTCATATTATTAACTTAATTGAATATAGTTAAAATATATACATAACAAAATATAATTATAAATTGATATACATATATATCATGATATAATATAAGTATATAACTTAATATAATATATTATAATATAAGCTTATAATGTATAATAAGTAAATATATATCATGATATAATATAAGTATATAACTTAATATAATATAATCATATAATAAGTATAATAAGTATCTCTATTGTATAGTATACTTTAATAGTAAATATATCACTTAGATCATATGTTATATTGAGTAACCTGTTTAGAAACATCCAAAGAGCTTAGTTCGGAGGTAGAAGTATTCGGTAATTCGGATACTGTAATCGCTTCATCCCCGGTAGCTGTTACTATAACCTTGACCTCTTCACTGGTGACCTCTGACATAGCGACGGTGGTAGTCTTAGTTACTTCCGGGTCACTTAATGTAACTGTACCGTGATCTACTTCGGTTGAATCTTCTGACACATCCGGTTTGTGAGAAGTTTTACTTGTCCCCGCGGTATATATAGTGCTAGGTATAACTGTGTCCGTATTAACATTATGATCTTTGGTCTTTTTATACGCACTAGTAACGCCAGGGGATGACATTATTTCTGATTTCACCCTTACTTGGGGTGTTTCCTCTTTAACTTCGCTCTTTATATCCGCAATGAGTTTAATGTCTTGCTTACTGTCTTCTTCTTCTATTTTAAATAACGTATCACTACTCTTGATGGAAGATCGTGATAAATTTGAAGAAGGCGACTTTTTAAAAATGCTGTTCAAAGTATATCAAACTTATTATAATATAAATATATATATATATAGGTATTAATTTAAAAATCAAACTTACAACATAAATATAAATGGGAAGAAGTTCTAGTTACATTAGTTGTTGCCAGCCTATATGGAATATATGCTAATAACCAACCCAGTCAAACAGGTTATTTCGCCTACATTTTCTATATCATAAAATCTAATATTATGTATAAAATTAAACCTATATATAATTTACAAATGAATTTTATTTATTTTGTGATATATAATATACAAATACATAAACTAAACATCTATATATATATATAGTATGTTTAGAAATAATATAGTAATATCATATTACTAATATGTATTACATTATTATTTTTTGATAATTCATAATTTTTTTCACGGTAAAACTTTAATAATTTAGAATTTAAGATATAACTTTTTTAATTTTATAAATTTTTGATAGAAAAAATACAACATGAAAATCTATAGTTTCTCCTATAATTATGTTATCAAACTATATTCAACAAAATGATAATATACATTTGTAATATAATTAAACATGTATTTTATAATAATTATCCTGAAACAACTACAATTATTATTAAATTGACACATTATTAATTATTATAAACTATAGTTAGTATATACTATATAGTATATATGTCTACCTCTATTTACTATTAACTTTATTATTATCTATATATATATATATATATATATATATATATATATATATATATATATAAATATATATATATATATATATATATATATATATATATATATTTGCAGCCCTCTTTTAGATATAACTTCAATAATAATAAAGTATATATATTTATATATATATATATATATATATATATACTAAATATAATTAAACTTGATACATTCGGATACAACGTGTAATATATTCTATAGGATACATTCCCTTAATATATATGTAAAATGTACTATATTTATAAAATATATTATGTAATAAAATATATTTAAATATTGAAATATGTAATTAATAATGTAATTCTATTACTATATTAAAATTGGAAAGTTAAAGTTGGGAACATATTAGCCACTATTTCAAATCTCTCATTTATAAAACAATATTAATGTATTGCTTATTATATTTTCTATTTGCATATTTTCTATTATTATATTTATTTTATTTTTTCGTTAACATGCATCTACTTGTACACTTTTATTGTTGAATTCCGTATTTATATAACGTATTTTATCATTTATAATAATAATATTGTATACAATCATTGCAATGGTATACATATGAATATTAGTTTAAATAAAAAGCAAGCGATCAATTAATAAAATCAAAGATATAAAAAACATATTAAATATGAATACATGCATTATCACACGAATATATACGTAACTATAGTGTATAATAATGTATAACTACATATACTATATAGTACTTTATAAATACACACATTATAGTATACTGTACTATTTACTCTAGTACTAACTCGTCAAAGTCAACACTACGATTCCTCAAGCGTTTCATGTTGATGTTAGCCGTTTTACGCGATTCTTCAATGGAAGCGTTCAGATTACGTTCATCCCTAAACTGTCGCCTCTCGGAAGGGGTGGGGCGTTTAGCCGGTTTAGCCTTCACCGGTTCCGGTTGATCTTCTATCTTGACCTTGGCGGCGGCAGCTGCTGCCAGTCGTCTGACCTTGGCCGCCGCTGACGAAGCTGCAGTAGCGGCAGCAGTGGAACAAGTACCACGTTTACGTAACGATTTCAACTTAGACTTCGACTTGCTGGTAGGTGGCGGTGGTGGCGGTGTCTGTGCGTCCCTAAGACGAGCACCGGTAGCTCCCCCTCGCGATCTAGACGTTTCTCTCGCTTCTCTCGCTAGGATCGCTCTTTGTCGTCTACGTTTATTGTTACGATTGCGTCTGGCACTAGATCTCGACCTATGTCTGGAGCCCGGTCTGGACAGTGGTCTGGATAGTGACCTTGAGCTGGTCGCAGCGGTCGCAGCTACTGTCAGGTAACGTGACTGTGCTACGGGTACGCTCGTGCGCTTCCGAAGTGTTATGTTACCGGCTACTACTATGTGTTCTAACGGTAGTGATGGTACTGGTGCTGTTACTGGTGCTGCTACTAGTGCTGCTACTGGTGATGCTACTGGTGTTGCTACTGGTGCTGCTATTGGTGCTGCTACCGGTGCTGCTACTGGTGCTGCTACCGGTGCTGCTACTGGTGATGCTACTGGTGCTGCTACTGGTGCTGCTACTAATGTAACGTGTTGTACTTGTGGTGCGGGTGAAGCTGGCTCAATCTTTATCACGATGTCAGGTATGAGTTGTTTACCGCGGGACGGTATGGGTTGTGACCCGGAGTGTAGTATGGGTTGTAACCCGGAGTCTGGTATGGGTTGTGACCCGATGGATGGTATGGGTTGGTAACTGGAATCTGGTATGGGTTGTGACCCGGGGGATGATATAGGTGATGAACCGGGGGACGGTATGGGTTGTGACCTGATACCCTCTAAGGATGGGTTGGGTGCCTCGGGTTTTGTCCTTATTGGTGCCTCGGGTTGTATCCCTATAGCAGGTATGGGATGTGTCCCAGAACCCTGACCTGTCGTGGACGGTGTTGATACCTCGGGCTGTGACCCGACGAGTACCTCGGGTTGTGAGCTGTTAGGACGGTTCTTTTTAAAAGGACGTCCTCTTTTCTTCTTCTGTGTAGGACTTGGGTTATAACTATCCGAACAGAGCGATGAATCACCTTGACTACTGGTAGACGTATTCCTACCGGAAGTACGAGTGGCTGTGTTACGCTTAGTAACCATGACGACCTGTTGTAACAATGGACGCGTTATATTAATGTGGTTAGCAGTAAATTGTTTATTGTTATTTCATTGTAATATATTTTTATATATATAACAATAAACTATGAATTTATATATATATATATATATATATATATATATATATATATATATATATTATTGTTCACCTATATCTGCAGATGATATTTTGACTGCTCTCAGAGATTGTAAATCTAACTCTTTATTAGATTTTATTAATATTTACATGAATAAAATAAAATTGTTTTTAATTTAATTTTAGCTACACTCAATAATGTGTGACTCCACTTTTCCAGGTAACATAAACATATCAGTAATAACCCCCATTTTAAGAAATCAAAACTAGATGATATAAATAACATTATACCGATTACCTTATTACCAATTTTCAAAAATAAAATAATTGCTAATAGATTTATACATTTTATTGACAACTATAATTTATTATATGCCAAACAATATGGTTTTATTAGAAATTCTTCAACTTCATACGCACTCTATGATCACTATAATTGTATTGATTCTAACTTGGAAAGAAATAAGAAATTAGCCTCATAGTAGGATATAGCCCTATCTAGATCTAAGAAGGCATTATAAATTGTAGATCATGATTTTATTAAAATAGTTAACATACCATGGTTATAAGGGAACTATTAATCGTTTAATTGAAAGCAAGATAGAATGTTATCAACTAAAATATATAACGAACATTCTAAAAAAAGAAATATCATCAATGGTGGGGTACCATAGGGATTAATTTGTGGTCCCTTACTTTTTATTTTATATATAAATGATATTCACATGGCCTTACATAATGTTAGTATGTATTTTAATATCATATCATATTGTGCTGACGATACCAATGTTAGCATTAGCGAAACAAGAATAAGACTATATAAAGTATATGCTAAAGGGTTCCCTAATAATTATTATAATAGATTATTATTAAATATTGATAATACAAAAGTGCTACCTTATAAATATGCAAATAGTATTAATGATATATCAATTAATTCAACTGAAATATATTTAGTATCTAGTTATACTTGTATTGGAGTTATTTTGGATACTAATTTAAATTTTGTAAAACATATAAAAAATTACTATTGAAGTTATCACATGTTATTTATATATTAATACATCTATTTACCAATATATATATTTTAAAGCTACCTTACAATTCCTTGTATTTGCCTCATATCATGTATTGTTTAGAAATTTGGGTAAATAATTTTAATAATAACCTTACATTTATTTCAACTATATTCAACTTTACAAAAAATGCTATTCAAATTGTAAATAAAAATATATTTAAGATTATCAATAATTTTTTATTTTTTACTAATACTAACAATTTATTTGTATGTTCTAATATATTAAAATTAAAAGATTTAATAACTTATAAAAAATATTGTATTCATACACAATGTACATTTAAAGAAATGCCCAAACATAATATCTTATCATTTCTATAGGAAATACTATATATAGTAAATAATATTTATAGATATAACAATTTATACAAATATACTTTTCATAATTTCAAATTACCTTATATAATATCCAGACGTCATCATAAATTATTATCAGTTAAAGGCCCTAAATCTTGTAAGAATGTATCTCTAAATAAATTATTATAAACAAAAATGTATAAAAAAACTTCAATGTATATACAAATATTAAAAATATCTTTTATCAACATATGAAAATAAATTAAAAAATTGATTATATTATTTTGTTTGTTGTTGTACTATTTAAAATATATTTCAGATTTTTTGTTTTATTTTTTATTTGTGTTTGTTTAGTTATTATATTCCATTAGTTTGGTATTCATAATTCAACTCTCTTTTATATATATAACTTTATATCAGTTATTTGTAATTTGACTTATGGATACATATTTGTATTCTTTACATTTTAATTATTTATATTGACATTTTTTAACTCGTGATAATCTAATTATCTAGAATAAGATAATTGGGGAATTTCTCGCATAAATAAATACATTTGTTATTAACTTCTCCAATATGTCATGCTTTGCAACATGAAATAATAAATCTTATTAATTATTTATTATATATATATATAATTTTAAATAGAATACTATATTTACAACAACATATGTTTATTGGTTTATTTTCTTGTATACATATATGTTGAAATATTAAATATATTAATATTTGTAATGCGATCATGTATATTTGCAATAAACTATAGGCTAATTTACATAGTAATAAATTAATAACATTGATGTCATCTCACCAGCATTTATTACGATCGTTAAAGTGTAATAAATGTGTATTACATTATATTTTATAATGTGTATTAAAATATTGATAGCACGTGTAACTCATTTCTGATATATGTGATATACCATAGATAGGATATACGATGGTATCAGGGATGGAAAAAACCCCAAAAATCCAAAATATGTTGCTGTAGTTTTTGGGTTTTTGGGTTTTACTGTGGTTTTTGGTGTTTTACTGAGGTTTTTGTGGTTTTTCGTGTTTTTCATAAACAATTTAAAGGTATAAAATCATTTTGTCCTTTTAATTTTAAAAATGATTAATAAAAGTATAGTTTATTATACAAATTGATAAAAGTATAGTTTATTATTAATTTATTGTATAATACATAAGAATGAAGTATATTAATTTAATATATAAAAACAGGGATATCAAAATCATAAAAATACCTTATTTTGTGTATAATTTTTTAATATTTTCTATTGTATTATTTTTTATATAATTTTATTCTATAGAATTGTAATAAAATATTTTTTATTGAATCAATTTCTATGAAATTGTATTTTTATTAAATTTTAATTATTTTCTATTAAATTAAAATGTCATGAAAAATATTATATTGATTCTATAGAATTTGATTTATAATAGTAATACAAGGGAGGTAATACTATTTATTATATTCATATTTTAATATTATATAAATGTTATAACATTATTTATATATTTTCTTAAAATCTAGAATTAGTTACATAATGTAATATATATTATCTATTAGAATTAAAATTATTAAATGTATAATTTATTAATATAACAAATCGAAAAACCACAAAAACCACAAAAATCACAAAAACCACAAAAAATATCAATAGGTTTAAACTCTAAAACCCAAAAACCAAAAACCCAAAAACCCAATCTCGGCCAACCCTGGATGGTATTCAATATAAAATAAATATATTTTGCATAATAAAACAATGAATTAGTTTAGTATACTATAGTTCTATAGTATATTATATATGTATACTATAGTATACTATAAACTGTATTATATAGTACTATACTATAGTATAGTAAAATAGTGTATACACACAAACTATTTATATGAAATATGTATAATTGTGTATAATATACTATAGTAGTATCGTGGAGTTCATTAACTGTAGCGTGTAGCCTGTACTACAGCCTGTTACTATAGTATCCCACCTATGATACAATATATGTAGGCAATGCCTACTATAGTAGTGCCTATAGGCATCTATGGATATATTGAGGTATACACACACACACATATATATATATATATATATATACATTATTATGATATTCAAATATGTAAGTTGTTATACTAGCCATGATGATATGCTAGTAGATCATATTCTACATATGATCTACTAAAATATCAGCGTAATTGGTGTAAATACTATGTACCTTGTACAGTGCACACTGTATATTGTAGAATGTTATATATATATATATATATATATATGTGTGTGTGTGTGTATGTATATGCATGTATGTAGTTACATATGCATATATGCATGTGAAATATGCATGTATATATGCAGGCGATCAGGTCTTTTATCTAGTTCACCGATATTTCCTAGTACTGTCGATAAATGTGTGAAAATAATGAAGCTTGTTAAAATGCAATAAAACTAGTACAGTAGCTTGCTATTACATTAGGCTTACTATTATGCTATTACATATGTGATTCTCAGTAGTCCTTCCATGTAGTGAACATATTTATTAAATTAATATTATATATATTTATATGCGTATGTATATTAGGGTATATATCTTATACTTTGTACTTTATATCTATCTAAAGATATGTATACGAATACCATTACAAATATCAATAATATATAAACTATCTATTTGTAAACTACCATGTAATTAAACTATATTATATGATATACATAAATTATAAGTGTACTATATACTATAAACAGTATACTATATACTATAATATACAATATCGTATACGATAAATATAATATATTGTAATAAAAATACGTTGTTTTATATTAGTATTTAATTGTAGGAAGGATACTAAAATAAGTTATACTTAATGATATTCGTATACCACAAGGTAGGTTATAATAATTTCGAATGTAGGCATAGTGACTCACTAATTGACTCACGAATTGAGTTACTAAGTTACTAATATATATCTTCACTAAAATAGACAATTAAGATACATGTAAGAGAATTAATGTAGTGAAGTAATGAATAATAAATGTAACGATGACAATATACAAAAATATAATCTATATGTAATTATATTTTTATAATATTTATAATTATAAATCGAATATTTGTGTGTATAAATACACTTCTCCGTTAATTGTATTACTATGGTACTGCAGTAAAATATATGTACGAATATAAATTACTTTATAATAACGTTTTCCTAGTATTTAACTTACCAATTATATGTATAATAGAGATAATTAATAGGAGTAATTTGAAATTCTAGAATAATAAGTTCATTATAATAGAAGTAATAAATAATTAAATAGATGCTGGACACGTAATCAATTACCTTTCGACCAATCAAAAGCACATGCCACAATAGGAAGTGATCGGAATTATATTAATATAAATAAAGATAAACAATTCATATTATAAAACGTAAACAATGTTGATAAGATATAGTGTGTATATATAGCGTAACTTTATAGGATTACCTAGGTTATATATACCTCGTTCTAATGATTCGATATATGTCGTTAATTTGTAATTGTTGCATAACAATAATAATGTTAAACGTATAGGAGTGATGTATACGCAACCCTATAGATACGTTATTAATAATTATTAATAATGATAACCCTATACGTTATTACCAAGGTCATAGTGACATGTTTATTACCGTGTGTAATACAACTACAATAGTATATCGCCTTATAAAATCGGTTAATCAGTATCATCTTCAAACGCTGTATTAATATACTTAAGTAGATACAATTGTAGATACACATACCGTACTACTACGTACTTACCGAGTAACGCGCAAGTAACGTGTACTTAACGTGTACTTAACATGTACTTAATGTTGCATTCCTTTTACATACCTATATACCATCACCTATAGTTACGAACTGATATAAGTCACATTAGCTATAGCCCCATAGGGTTCAACAGCTGTTGAGGATATCTCTTGATGGATACATACCTTCCTATAGGTGATCCTAGAGGTGTTCGCATGTGTTCATTTAATATGTCCTTCACTTGTTTCGTTTATATTTACATACACACACATATATATATATATATATATATATACACATATATATATATCGATATATATATATATATATATTTATATCTATATATATATTTCTCTAAACATATAACAATGCGGCATCGTCGCGAAACGACGATTCTACGAAATTAAAAAATAAATGCAAGATCGGAAGACACCAGTTATATTCATCTTTTATTCCTCTTTAATATGCATTATGAAAATGTTACATTGTACCGTGTTATCATATATTAAAGTCGATTTATAAATTAAGATTTTAAATTAATTCGCCTCTAATAATCAATAGGTGGAGCTTTTTAATAAAATTAATTTCATCCAATGAGATTATTGGTTACCAGTAATCTCGTACGAGGTAATTTCGTACGATTTATTAAATTTATTTTAATTTATTTCATAATTATACAATTCTTATACGAATATATATAACTTATTTTATTGATAGACGAGGTGTTCCTATAGGGCTAACTCCGATAGGGCTAATTCAGATAGAACTAATTCAGATAGAGCTAACTCCGATAGGGCTAATTCAGATATGGCTAACTCAGATAGGGCTAATTCAGATAGGACTAACTCCGTAGGGCTAAGTACGATAGGGCTAATTCAGATAGGACTAACTCCGATATGGCTAATTCAGATAGGGCTAACTCAGTTAGGGCTAATTCAGATAGAGCTAACTCCGATAGGGCTAATTCAGATATGGCTAACTCAGATAGGGCTAACTCCGATAGGGCTAATTCAGATAGGGCTAACTCATATAGGGCTAATTTAGATAGAGCTAACTCCGATAGGGCTAATTCAGATAGGACTAACTCCGATAAGGCTAATTCAGATAGGGCTAACTCAGATACCCAGCAAACAGTAAGAGCAGCATAATAGCAGCATAACAGCATATGCTAGAGCCTCAAATATTTACATTGTGATATTATGCTGCTATTAAATATATATTATGCTGCTATTATGCTGCTATTAATTTGTAACGCTATTATGCTGCTATTATGCTGCCACTATGCTGCTATTATGCTGCTATTAATTTTAAAAGTATATTATGCTGCTATTATGCTGCTATTATTACCAGTAAGCTCTATCTGAATTAGCCCTATATGAGTTAGCCCTATATGAATTAGCCCTATTGGAGTTAGACCTATCTGAATTAGCCCTATCGGAGTTAGCCTTAATGGAGTTAGCCCTATCTGAATTAGCTCTTTCGCAGTTAACCCTATCTGAATTAGCCCTATCGGAGTTAGCCCTATCTGAATTAGCCCTACCCAGCAAACAGTAAGAGCAGCATAATAGCAGCATAACAGCAGCATAATAGCGTGACAAATTAATAGCAGCATAATAGCAGCATAATATACATTTAATAGTAGCATAATAGCACAATGTAAACATTTGAGGCTCTAGCATATGCTGTTATGCTGCTATTATGCTACTCTTACTGTTTTCTGGGTAGGGCTAATTCAGATAGGGCTAACTCCGATAGGGCTAATTCAGATAGGGTTAACTCCGATAGAGCTAATTCAGATAGGGCTAACTCCATTAAGGCTAACTCCGATAGGGCTAATTCAGATAGGTCTAACTCCAATAGGGCTAACTCCGATAGGGCTAATTCAGATATGGCTAACTCAGATAGGGCTAATTCAGATAGGGCTAACTCAGATAGGGCTAACTCCGATAGGGCTAACTCCGATAGGTCTAATTCAGATAGGGCTAACTCAGATAGGGCTAACTCCCATTTATTATATATATTATATATTAATATATATTAATTTCTCAATATTTGTTTTTTATAACATAATTAATTAAAATCAAATAAATAATAGGGGAAAGGTGGATAGTAGTGATAGCCTGTCACTGACAGGTGTATAGTAATGACACCCCACGTATCTCAAATACTACAAGTCCAATTAAATTTATTTATATACGAAAGTTGTGGGTATTTACAAGCTTTATTGACATAAGTATTTTTTATTTCCTTAATTTTCAATATAAATAAATTAAATCAATTAATCGATTTATGAATATATTCTTAAAAATTACGTAATAAGTTTTTATAAAAGTATTTTTATTTTAATTCCTTGATATTTAATGGAAAATAGAAAATTAAAGTCTTATACTAAAGATGAATTTAATATCTACAAGAAAATATAATTCATATTAATTTATGATTATTGGAAATATTTCTACGATCAATTATGATCAACATGTCATGACTACCCTCGGGGTGTCATTACTACCCGCATTGGAGTATAGTAATGACACCCTCGTTATATCAAGTGTTAACGATTATATTAAAAAATTTTAATAGCAATTATTTAGATAATATTAATTTATATACAATATAAAAAAACGTTATATAGAGGATCAATAGTTTAAGAGTTGTTGCAATATATTCAAAACTGTCACTACTATCCACCTTTCCCTATATTTCTTATTTCTAAAATACTCCTAGATCATGAAATTTTCTAATAATAACTCATAATTATCAACTATCCGCACATACACCGGGCCAAAACAGCTAGTATATATATATATATATATATATATATATATATATATATATATATATATATATATTTATATATATATATATATATATATATATATATATATATATATACACATATACATGTACATACATATACAAACATACCTTCACCGAATATAGTAAATGCATGCACCAATAACTTCACTCTTCCACAAAACTGGCTAACAAATAATAACTTCATATATACTAAAATAAAACTATTCTATGAAATATTACTAATGCAACAAATACTTACTTCCCCAACATTCTAATTAACCAAGACAAAAGCATTCCCATTAATTCTATCAAATACCTAGGCATATCTTTTAAAAATTAAAATAGATACACATTACAGTTGACTAGTCAACTGTAATATGTATCTATTTTAATTTTTTAGCTGACTAAATGTACGACTGTAAAATATAGTTGTTTAAAGTGTAATATGTACACTGTACATCTATTTAACCTTAACAATACGAGAAGGATATATCTAGCTTCTCGTACTCAATTCGATGTTTCAATTTAAACAAACTACACTCTTCCCTTGGAATTTCAAAATGATACATGGTTCCTTTAAAAATATCTTATCTGTCAAAATTGTATCGTATATATTATTATAATATATGTTGATTTGACGTCAGTTACGATACCCCCAATAATACCCCTATCAAGGATCCTATCAAAGATATTAATATATCTGTTTACAATTTATATTGTTCATAATATATACTTCGTTTATTTGTTTAAACAATATGATAATTGTCATCAAAAATATATTATTCATGATAATATTATTATCGTACATGCATTTTCAATATTGTTTAGTTATTATATTGATATGCACATGTGTGGTTAAGTTAGGTCATGTTTCATATATGTTATTACACATCTATATTCTGCCATCACTATTACTGATGCTCACTATACTATTCACTCAATTACATAGTGTAACTCCAGTCTATACTCCAGTCTTTGCTAATATTACATGTAGCCTAGGCTATAATGTAGCCTATAGGTACACTACTATTTCTAATTTATTACATATTTAATATAGTATAACAATTAGTGTTATAGTATAGTATATAGTCTGTAATCTACTTTTAATATATGCGAAATAATAAATTGTAAACAGTATTAGTTAAATAGAGTTAGTAATGTATCTTATAAGATGTTATAACATATCTTCTCTATCAAAATCTACCAATTTGCATATACATAGAATACAAAGATTGGTAAGTCACTAATCAGTAATCTAATTAGTATACTTAATGCTATCACTTACTGCAGTAGTAATGCCATAGTTCATACTTCTATCGCTTATTGCAATTGCAGTAACATTAAGGTTACTGCTATAGTTATTACTGCTAACACTTAATGATATAGTTATTACTGCTAACACTTAATGATATAGTTATTACTGCTAACACTTAATGATATAGTTATTACTGCTAACACTTAATGATATAGTTATTACTGCTAACACTTAATGATATAGTTATTACTGCTAACACTTAATGATATAGTTATTACTGCTAACACTTAATGATATAGTTATTACTGCTAACACTTAATGATATAGTTATTACTGCTAACACTTAATGATATAGTTATTACTGCTAACACTTAATGATATAGTTATTACTGCTAACACTTAATGATATAGTTATTACTGCTAACACTTAATGATATAGTTATTACTGCTAACACTTAATGATATAGTTATTACTGCTAACACTTAATGATATAGTTATTACTGCTAACACTTAATGATATAGTTATTACTGCTAACACTTAATGATATAGTTATTACTGCTAATACTTAATGATATAGTTATTACTGCTAACACTTAATGATATAGTTATTACTGCTAACACTTAATGATATAGTTATTACTGCTAACACTTAATGATATAGTTATTACTGCTAACACTTAATGATATAGTTATTACTGCTAACACTTAATGATATAGTTATTACTGCTAACACTTAATGATATAGTTATTACTGCTAACACTCAATGATATAGTTATTACTGCTAACACTTAATGATATAGTTATTACTGCTAACACTTAATGATATAGTTATTACTGCTAACACTTAATGATATAGTTATTACTGCTAACACTTAATGATATAGTTATTACTGCTAACACTTAATGATATAGTTATTACTGCTAACACTTAATGATATAGTTATTACTGCTAACACTCAATGATATAGTTATTACTGCTAACACTTAATGATATAGTTATTACTGCTAACACTTAATGATATAGTTATTACTGCTAACACTTAATGATATAGTTATTACTGCTAACACTTAATGATATAGTTATTACTGCTAACACTTAATGATATAGTTATTACTGCTAACACTTAATGATATAGTTATTACTGCTAACACTTAATGATATAGTTATTACTGCTAACACTTAATGATATAGTTATTACTGCTAACACTTAATGATATAGTTATTACTGCTAACACTTAATGATATAGTTATTACTGCTAACACTTAATGATATAGTTATTACTGCTAACACTTAATGATATAGTTATTACTGCTAACACTTAATGATATAGTTATTACTGCTAACACTTAATGATATAGTTATTACTGCTAACACTTAATGATATAGTTATTACTGCTAACACTTAATGATATAGTTATTACTGCTAACACTTAATGATATAGTTATTACTGCTAACACTTAATGATATAGTTATTACTGCTAACACTTAATGATATAGTTATTACTGCTAACACTTAATGATATAGTTATTACTGCTAACACTTAATGATATAGTTATTACTGCTAACACTTAATGATATAGTTATTACTGCTAACACTTAATGATATAGTTATTACTGCTAACACTTCATGATATAGTTATTACTGCTAACACTTAATGATATAGTTATTACTGCTAACACTTAATGATATAGTTATTACTGCTAACACTTAATGATATAGTTATTACTGCTAACACTTAATGATATAGTTATTACTGCTAACACTTAATGATATAGTTATTACTGCTAATACTTAATGATATAGTTATTACTGCTAACACTTAATGATATAGTTATTACTGCTAACACTTAATGATATAGTTATTACTGCTAACACTTAATGATATAGTTATTACTGCTAACACTTAATGATATAGTTATTACTGCTAACACTTAATGATATAGTTATTACTGCTAACACTTAATGATATAGTTATTACTGCTAACACTTAATGATATAGTTATTACTGCTAACATTTAATGCTATCACGTACTCAGTATGTCGTACTGTTATAGTTGTTACATCTCCTCATTGATAACTTCTCCTCAATACTATTCTCCCGGCTACTACGTTTTCACCGTCCTCTACTCATAACCACATATCTCTAATATAATTTATCATTCTACGGGTACATCAGAGCTCACATATACGAGTTTCCTTCTCTATAATATATAAACTATATATATAATATATTCAATTTTATTGTTTCATTTACTAATTATATTACAACGAATACTGTGAAATAATACACACGGATCATTATTATTATTTTTTAAATATGTATACATATAAGAGTATAATATTAAAAGTATTAAATATATATTAGTAAACTAATGTAACTTAGTAAAATTGTAATATAGAGAAAATGTTAATAAAATAATAAATTATTATAAATGGAGTAAATAAATAATATCCCTAATATATTATACAATTAAAACTACTAAAAAAATCAATAATTAATAATAAAATAGTATCATACATTCCTTTCAAATTACAGATGTCTGCTAATAATTAAAAAAAATAAAAACACTAAAAGAAATAAAATAAAATTATTAATGTTAAAAATATGACTGGCTATATAGCCATTCCAATATTAACATAGATAACATAGATAGGTAAGACCTGTGATGCATGAATGTACCATGGTACACTTGAGTACTGATGTTATGTCGGGTGTGACGATGATTTTGTTTGGGGAAAGGTGATATTTACGTAAGTTTATACACCTTTATTCACATATTTGTTACCGTATTATACTCTATATAAATCTCATTATTTACTGAAAACATACTTAGCTACTAAAAACTAAGCAATTCACCCATAATTTGACTATAAAAAGGTTGTGATTTCGTATTATTAGGTCAATAAACCTCAAGTTTTTGATTATATGTAGTAGAAAATATATTAATATATGGTATATTGCATATAATGTACATTCATCTCCTAATTAGTCGGTATATGTATAAAAGTATGTACTTTTTTAAACAAATCATATATATATATATATGTATGTGGTGGTCATTAACTATATATGATGCTTGAAGCATATTAGATGAAAGCACATATTACTACTCACTATATACAACTTATGTTTCTAACTAATTATGCTAACCACTACCCATAGGTGGTAGTGCTGTACGATATCGAACGGTAATATGCTGCCTGCCTGCCTGCCTGATGAGTTTACCTTGACCACTCTAAAGTACAATACCTGCGGTCATCTGGTGTTAATTAATTATTATATTACCATTATTATACATATGTTTAGTATAATACTAATTGTAGTAAATAATGTAGTTGATAATGTGTAATTCACATGTAGTTACTTTACTAATTATAAGGACGATTATTTATTATTATCATTATTATCAATCTTATTATTATTAATCTTATTATTTGTATCATGATTTAAGGTTTCTACCCATAAATCTTTATACATTATTTATTGTGTGGGTATTTTAATAAAAAAAAATCTGAAGTCATTTTAAAGTTATAAATTATTACTCATTATTAAATAATATACTAATTGGTGAGGTAGTATTTATATAACACATCGATATACGTAAGTGCACGTAATATCGAGAACATTTCTTTCGTCTAACTACCATTAGTAATAATATATATAATTACCATTAGTAATAATAGATATAATTATGATTAATAACGAGTGCATTCCACAAATCATAACTATGTAAATATAGTCACGATGCACTCATTATGCTTCGTTAATCCTGCAATGTACCTCTATATAATAGAAATATAATACTAATATAATACTAATATAATACTAATATTAATAATAATCAGATCAATTCGTCGTAATAAACGAGAGTTAACACAGATAGATATAGTAGTTATTATAAACTTATCGACTGGTCTAAAAGATATGTACTGTTGACGATTGTATTCAGTTATGACCCATATAGTTAAGGTTAACAACAGTAAACACATAACCTATGACCTTGAGGTTATGAAATGTAATTGAATAGTTTAAAATTTGTATCTCAAGATTATATGTCACCAATAAATGTTAACTGATAGTAGGAAAGGTGATAAAAGATAGTGATAGGTAAAATATCATACATGCAACAACAGCACATGTGTTATGAATAGTTAAGTAGATTATTATATACATATATGTTTAGTATATATATATATATATATATATATATATATGACAACTGGCTGTGTGGCTCAGTGGCTAAGGCGTCAGACACACAAGCAGTAGGACACGGGTTCGACCCTCGTCCGGACCATTAATTAATTTTATAAAATGGGTCTTAAAATATTATTTAGAAGTGATCTTATATAATTGTGTATAAATAAATGATCGGCTCTCGTTAAAACCATGGATGCCTTAACATGAGAGCGGCTTCGAAGGGACATTAGAGCCATATATGGTTATAAGTGAAAACTTCATCTAAGTTCCTGGATGGGATGAAAGGACTCCACCAAATAAAAATAACAATAACAATAACAATAACACTAAACATACAAATAATCTTATCATGAAAAGTAAGTGACTATACTCGCGCATACATGATAACAATCCAACTGTAGTTACTATGTATACATATATTATTAATCTACTTTTAATCAATGCACGTCGTGCGTCGCGCGATCATTTATAAAAAAAATCATATTTTAATATCCGACTTACTAAATACTATTCTACCCGACTTCATTTGTATTACGGAAACTTGGACTACATTTTCTAGTAAACCCCTTATTCACGGTGACTATATATTCCACCATTTTCCACGGACATATAATATAGTTGGTGGTAGTGTTGGAATAATAATCTTCTAGAAAGTTCTATCAGACTGTAATACTTACTTACTTTTACTTTTTACTTTTTTCTATTTAAGGACAACATGTGCGCGAGCAATCGGCAGTCCTTAGATGGTTATTCGAATGAGTTATTAAATAGGTGAGTTTTTAGTTCTTTCTTGAAACTCAGTGTCAATTTATAGTTCGTAAATCAGGTGACAGGGAGTTCCAAAGGTATGGTGCGGATATGGAGAAAGATCGGCAGTTTGTTGAGTGAAGTTTGTACTTGTGCACCGTATCAAGGAGGTAGGTGTTATTGGACCGAGTCAACATTTCAGAGTTGTTGCTTGTAGGTGATTCTAGATTTGATGGGCAACCAGTGGAGAGAATTCATATACGATGAGATTGAGTCATTCGACCGACGAGGTATACACATCGTACGACGGCATTCTGCAAAAGTTGTAGTCGCCTAATATGGTAGGCTGGAGAACCATATAGTAGATGGTTGCAGTAATCGAAGTGAGGCAGTATAAATGAGGAGGCGATGGTGGCAGCTACTTCAAGGGGGATGGATCTACGAATGAGACGAAGGCAATGGAGGTGATAGTTGACTGATTTATGGACTTTGTCGATTTGCGATTTAAAGGATAGGGTCGAGTCAAATATGACACCGAGATTACGCACTGTTTCAGTGTATTCAATGGGAGTGGAGCATGAGGTGATAAGCGGAGGGTAGTTGATTTCCATAGACCTAAGCGGTAGATGAAGGAACATAGATTCGGATTTTGATGGAATAAGACGTAGTGAGTTAATATTAAGCCAGTTATGAATATCAGTAATGCAATTGGATAGCTTCTGAGGGGTGGAGTGTGGGACGTCATTGCATTTCAGGTATAGCTGAATATCATCAGCGTATGTGTGGAACGATATGACTTCATGTTTCTCAATGGTTTGGAAGAGTGGAAGAAGGTAAATGTTAAATAGAATGGGCCCAAGGATGGATCCTTGAGGAACACCATGTGTAATAGGCATGGGTGGAGAATATTGGTTATTGATGCAGACACTAGATGTGCCATTTAGGTACGATTTAAACCAATCAAGGGCTTTGCCGGTAATACCGATTGATAATAAACGGTGGATGAGTACTTTATGGTTAAGGGTGTCAAACGCGGCTGACATATCAAGAATGATGAATATGGTTCCATTTTTATTGTCTAGTTCAGTGAGTAGATCTGATGAGATTTTCGTAAGTGCCGTTTCTGTGGATTTACGTGGTGTGTATGCACTTTGTAGTGGATGCAAGATGTTGTTATTGTCAAGATAGGTAGTAAGCTGAGAAGCAACGATACGCTTAAGGGTTTTAGAGTGTATTGGCAGATTTGATATTGGTCTGTAATTGGATGTGACTAAGGAGTCAAGGTTTGATTTCTTTAGGATCGGAGTAATTATGGCTTTTTTGAAATCATCAGGGACGCAACCTGTTATGATGGATCGAGAGCAGATTTTTAGGAGGGATGTGGCCAATACAGTGGTGATTTGATGAAGGATTATTAGTGGAAGTGGATCAAGCGAGGAACAACTTTTCATACTCTCAATCAAGGAGACAATCTGTTGTAAAGACGGGACAGTTAGGTGACTGAGATGGGATTCAGTAGTTACTGGTGAGCATACAATAGAAAGCACAGGTAGAGAGTTAATGATGTCTGATGGCTTGTTGGCAAAGAAGTTACTGAAGAGGATGGGAAGCTCAGCAGGAGTTCCGGGAGGTAATGGATGTTTTAGCGTAAGTCCAAGTAGTTGTGCAGAAAGACGATGAGTGGCTTTACTATCTTTACAGATTAATTCAAACTTATTGGAAATATGAGCAGACTTAGCAAGTTTTAGTGCCTTTCTATGTTTAATTTTAAGTGTTTTGTATTCATCAAGTATCAATAGATGGGGGTTTTTGTTATATCGAAGTTCAAGTTTTCTGAGTAGGCGTTTTTCCTCGAGTAAATTGGAGGTGTACCAGGAAGTGTCAGGTCTTAGTATGCTAAGTGTAGTTGTTACCGGGGCGTGCAAGTCAAGGGTTACTAGCATGGAGTTATGGAGTTCACTGGGTGTGGATGATGGATGACAAGCAAGGTCACGGACAAAATTACTTATAGAGATGGTATGAAGTTTGCGAATGTGTCGTGTAGTGATTGGTCGGATGGGTTTCGGGTTGGAGATGATAAACATAACAGCGAAGTGATCAGAAAATAGTGGTCCAATTGAATGTGATGTGTAATGATAAAAGATATAAATTTAAATGATTCTCAATATATTAAAGTTAAAATAATATAATGTTACATGACAATAACGATATTTGTAATATACAGACCAGCTTATTCTAACTTAGCCGACTTTTTATCAGACTACTATAAATACTTTACAAACTATCCAATTGATGATAATAAAATAATACTTTGAGATTTCAATATAAAGATGAATTTAGCTACACACGATTCTATTGAATTCACTAAAATATTAAACTCTTTAAATCAGAAACAAAAATTACATTCCCAACTAAAATACTAGGAAACAGACTCGAACTAATATGTATTTACAGTATTCTACGATTACTTCTAACATACGTACAATCACTATTACCATTATACGATAAAAATCAACATAAACTTCTAACAAAATTATACTGATAACAAACAAAATATTATTCAAATATATAACTAAAATTACATTTAGATCACTTTTACAAATCAACTACAATACATTTAAATTTTATTTTACAAATACTTTTTGAAAAAAAAAATGTAATGATAATCCATTTATTCCAGAAGATTTCTCAAACTATTGTACTTCTAAAATTATTAATAGGTTATACTATAGTATATATATAGTATATATAGTATATATAGTATATATAGTATATATACTATAGTATATAGATCGTATATATACGATCAAATATAGAAAGTAATATGATGAAACTATCCAATAATAATCCATATACTTATGATCAACCACTTACTAACTGTACCCAAATCATCTTCAAATAAACTTCATCTTCAATGCTCGTGCATGTCCCATACATAATTAAATTTCATTATAATGAGGATTATACTCCAATGATACGACAATTAACTAAAGATGAATAAAAAACCACCATATTGTAAACAAACTTCCATAACTCATAGAATGAAGAAAAATAATATGGATATTAATGTGCTATCAAATTATAGGCCTATTTCTCAATTACCTACATTAGTTAAAATATTCGAAAGAATAATTAGTAAATAATTAACTAACCACATAAATAATAACAGTCTTTTAAATAAATATCAAACTGGATATAGGAAATTAGTATAGTACTGAAACAGCTCTACTCTACGTTACTGACAACATCCTATAGGATGTATACATAACTTTGATAATAACACTCCTATGCAAGTAATTATCATTGACTTATCTTCCGCCTTTGATAAAATATACCATAATATACTTTTAAACCGACTAAAGCTACTAAACATTAACAACGATCCATTAAATATTCTGAAAGAATACATTACCAACCGAACATATGTTTTACATATATACAACATACAATTCAAATTCGTATTTCAAAATAAACCTATTTTATTTGGAGTGCTACAAGGTATACTTTGTATACAACAGTATACTGTTCTTTGTACCTTGCTGTATTCCTTATATATCACTCCAATATCTAGAATATTTCTAAATTATCCTGAAATCATATATAATTTATATAGTGATGATAGTATTATGTCACTGATAAATAATTCCCGTTTAAATAATTGTATCATTGATTTACGTAATTTATATTTATCTTTTTAAATTTATCCTTTTAATATTTATCTTTTTAACTAATTATCTATTTCTTAACCCAAATACAACTACATTGTTAAACATTTCTCATTAATGAATTATCTATGGTTAGATAATGTGATGGAGATACAACTTGTGTCTAGATCACCACTGGAGTCCTTCAAGGAAATACCCATGCACCTTTCCTATTCATAATATGACTGGATTATATTCTAAGTCTACTATAGATAATAGTACAGAGTTAGCTTCACACTGACTCAAAGAACATCCAGATGATATCCAGCTTTACATATAACATTAATATTTTTATTTATATAAGAATAAACAATTAATAGCAACACAACTTCTAATAAATGATAATTAATATCATTTAATATTAATTAATATATTTATATATATATATATATATATATATATATATTTATAAATTAGTATTTTAATCAGGCCCTACTAGGGGAAAGTAACCGAATACGGACACTCTCTGTATCTCAGAAACCATAAATCCTAAAAAAAAATGTTTAATGAATAACATATTTATAATTATATAACTAATTTAAAAAAGTATTTTTTATTTTTTAATTATTCAAAATATTGCTGATATATTCAATAAACTGATTTTTTTTTTACGTTTTTAAATTTATGAAAAAAAAATTAAAGTTATAAGCATATATCTAGAGGTCATAAAAGTCCCTAATACGGACACTCTAGATTTTTTAATACGGACACCCTATAACCAATCAGCGCGTAGCATATGAACTATTCTTATTTATCATAACAATCGTGTGAGTTATACTATTAATACCAGCAATAAAGCTAAATCTAAAATGTGTATTATTTAGATACTTAAATAGTATACTAATTAAAAAAATAATAAAAATAAATAAACTATTAACTAATTAAATTAGTATAAATTAATCATAAAATTAATTACAATTAATGTAATTGTAATTTGTCTGATTGGTTCATCAATAATATATAGTTAATCTAGTGGTGTATAGGGTATCCGTATTATAACACAGGATGTCCGTACATGGGTACCGAATACGGACACCCCAGTTATCTATGGAATTAAAAGATTAAATAACATCTTAAAATCACATAATATCTATAATTATATAATATGAATATATTATAATTTTTGTATACAAATAATGAGTCATAAAGAGTTAAGATTATAGTCAAGACTCTAATACATATATGTATTGTTAAAGTGTCCGTATTAAGTTACCTTCCCCTGTCATAGTATCGAAATAGTATCAGTTCGAAATAGTATCAGTTCGAAATAGTATCAGTTCGAATTAGGTGGGTATTAGTCCGAGTCCGAGTTCTAAATTGTTTAATTATTGAATATACTGATATATTAGTATCAGTTCGAAATGCTTTAGTATCATTTCGAAGTTCGATTGCAACACTAATATATATATATATATATATATATATATATATATATATATATATATACTAGTAGTGTAGGGCGTGATCATTTATCGGCGATCTGATCCGGAATGGGATCGGATAATAAATAGAGGATCGTGATTGGGATCGGCAAAGTAGGGTCTAATGGTTGGATAGGGATCGGGAAAAGGATCGTATAAGAGAATACATAGATGATCGACGATCCAGAAAAAAATGATCGGTACCCATGATGCATCATTGCATATATGATACTCTAATATTAATATATTTATTTAAAATAATATTAACAACATTTTTGTATATTATTATTACATTTATATGATATTGTATTGATTATTATTTTGTAATATTTTCCAAGGTATTTCAAGACCATAGTCATGTGTACATGGTATTTGCATAATAATTTTTATTTTG
>OZ025240.1:910000-920000 GCA_964019155.1 Osedax fenrisi | reverse complement strand
ATATTTATTTTATGTACTATAGTATACTACTACTACTGCTACTACTACTGCTACTACTACTGCTACCACTACCAGCACAACTACCAGCACCACTACCAGCACCACTACCAGCACCACTACCAGAACCACTACCAGCATAACTACCAGCACAACTACCAGCACCACTACCAGTACCACTACCAGCACAACTACCAGCACAACTACCAGCATCACTACCAGCACAATTACCAGCACAACTACCAGCACAACTACCAGCACCACTACCTGCACCACTACCTGCACCACTACCACCACCACTACCTGCACCACTACCACTACCAGCACAACTACCAGCACCACTACCAGCACAACTACCAGCACCACTACCAGTACCACTACCAGCACAACTACCAGTACCACTACCAGCACCACTACCAGTACCACTACCAGTACCACTACCAGCACAACTACCAGCACCACTACCAGCACAACTACCAGCACAACTACCAGCACAACTACCAGCACCACTACCAGTACCACTACCAGTACCACTACCAGCACCACTACCAGCACCACTACCTGCACCACTACCAGCACCACTACCACTACCAGCACCACTACCAGCACCACTACCAGCACAACTACCAGCACCACTACCAGTACCACTACCAGCACAACTACCAGTACCACTACCAGCACCACTACCAGTACCACTACCAGTACCACTACCAGCACAACTACCAGCACCACTACCAGCACCACTACCAGTACCACTACCAGCACCACTACCAGCACCACTACCTGCACCACTACCAGCACCACTACCACTACCAGCACCACTACCAGCACCACTACCAGTACCACTACCAGCACCACTACCAGCACAACTACCAGCACAACTACCAGCACAACTACCAGTACCAGTACCACTACCAGCACCACTACCAGCACCACTACCAGTACCACTACCAGCACCACTACCAGCACAACTACCAGCACAACTACCAGCACAACTACCAGCACCACTACCACTACCAGCACCACTACCAGCACCACTACCACCACCACTACCTGCACCACTACCACTACCAGCACAACTACCAGCACCACTACCAGTACCACTACCAGCACAACTACCAGTACCACTACCAGCACCACTACCAGTACCACTACCAGTACCACTACCAGCACAACTACCAGCACCACTACCAGCACAACTACCAGCACAACTACCAGCACAACTACCAGCACCACTACCAGCACAACTACCAGCACAACTACCAGCACAATTACCAGCACAACTACCAGCACAACTACCAGCACAACTACCAGCACCACTACCACTACCAGCACAACTACCAGCACCACTACCTGCACCACTACCTGCACCACTACCACTACCAGCACAACTACCAGCACCACTACCAGTACCACTACCAGTACCACTACCAGCACCACTACCAGCACCACTACCTGCACCACTACCAGCACCACTACCACTACCAGCACCACTACCAGCACCACTACCACTACCAGCACAACTACCAGCACCACTACCTGCACCACTACCAGCACAACTACCAGCACAACTACCAGTACCACTACCAGTACCACTACCAGCACAACTACCAGCACAACTACCAGCACCACTACCAGCACCACTACCAGCACAACTACCAGCACCACTACCAGCACAACTACCAGCACAACTACCAGCACAACTACCAGCACCACTACCAGCACAACTACCAGTACCACTACCAGCACAACTACCAGCACAACTACCAGCACAACTACCAGTACCACTACCAGCACAACTACCAGCACAACTACCAGCACAACTACCAGCACCACTACCAGTACCACTACCAGCACAACTACCAGCACCACTACCAGCACCACTACCTGCACCACTACCAGCACCACTACCAGCACCACTACCAGTACCACTACCAGTACCACTACCAGCACAACTACCAGTACCACTACCAGCACAACTACCAGCACCACTACCAGCACCACTACCAGCACCACTACCAGCACAACTACCAGCACCACTACCAGCACCACTACCAGCACCACTACCAGCACCACTACCAGTACCACTACCAGCACAACTACCAGCACCACTACCAGCACAACTACCAGCACCACTACCAGCACAACTACCAGCACAACTACCACTACCAGCACCACTACCAGCACCACTACCAGTACCACTACCAGCACAACTACCAGCACCACTACCAGCACCACTACCAGTACCACTACCAGCACAACTACCAGCACCACTACCAGCACAACTACCTGCACCACTACCACTACCAGCACAACTACCAGTACCACTACCAGCACAACTACCAGCACCACTACCAGTACCACTACCAGCACCACTACTACCAGCACCACTACCAGCACAACTACCAGCACCACTACCAGCACCACTACCAGTACCACTACCAGCACCACTACCAGCACCACTACCAGCACCACTACCAGTACCACTACCAGCACAACTACCAGCACCACTACCAGCACCACTACCTGCACCACTACCACTACCAGCACCACTACCAGTACCACTACCAGCACCACTACCAGTACCACTACCAGCACAACTACCAGCACCACTACCAGTACCACTACCAGCACCACTACTACCAGCACCACTACCAGCACAACTACCAGCACCACTACCTGCACCACTACCAGTACCACTACCAGCACAACTACCAGTACCACTACCAGCACAACTACCAGCACAACTACCAGCACCACTACCAGCACCACTACCAGTACCACTACCAGCACCACTACCAGCACAACTACCAGCACCACTACCAGCACCACTACCAGTACCACTACCAGCACAACTACCAGCACCACTACCAGCACCACTACCTGCACCACTACCACTACCAGCACAACTACCAGCACCACTACCAGTACCACTACCAGCACAACTACCAGCACCACTACCAGTACCACTACCAGCACAACTACCAGCACCACTACCAGTACCACTACCAGCACCACTACTACCATCACAACTACCAGTACCACTACCAGCACCACTACCACTACCACTACCAGCACAACTACCAGCACCACTACCAGCACCACTACCAGCACAACTACCAGCACCACTACCAGTACCACTACCAGCACAACTACCAGTACCACTACCAGCACAACTACCAGCACAACTACCAGCACCACTACCAGTACCACTACCAGCACAACTACCAGCACCACTACCAGCACCACTACCAGTACCACTACCAGCACAACTACCAGCACCACTACCAGCACCACTACCTGCACCACTACCACTACCAGCACAACTACCAGCACCACTACCAGTACCACTACCAGCACAACTACCAGCACCACTACCAGCACCACTACCAGTACCACTACCAGCACAACTACCAGCACCACTACCAGCACCACTACCTGCACCACTACCACTACCAGCACCACTACCAGCACAACTACCAGCACCACTACCAGTACCACTACCAGCACAACTACCAGTACCACTACCAGCACAACTACCAGCACAACTACCAGCACAACTACCAGCACCACTACCAGCACCACTACCAGCACAACTACCAGCACCACTACCAGTACCACTACCAGCACAACTACCAGCACCACTACCAGCACCACTACCAGTACCACTACCAGCACAACTACCAGCACCACTACCAGCACCACTACCTGCACCACTACCACTACCAGCACAACTACCAGCACCACTACCAGTACCACTACCAGCACAACTACCAGCACCACTACCAGTACCACTACCATCACCACTACCAGCACCACTACCAGCACCACTACCTGCACCACTACCACTACCACTACCACTACCAGCACCACTACCAGCACCACTACCTGCACCACTACCACTACCAGCACCACTACCAGCACCACTACCAGTACCACTACCAGCACAACTACCAGCACCACTACTAGTACCACTACCAGCACAACTACCAGCACCACTACCAGCACCACTACCAGCACCACTACCTGCACCACTACCACTACCAGCACAACTACCAGCACCACTACCAGCACCACTACCAGTACCACTACCAGCACCACTACTACCATCACAATGCCTATGGCTATAACGCTGTAATTAAAGCACAACAGAGGAGAACAACACAACACCATAGTCTCTGACCACTGGTCACCGGTACATCTCCTCTCTTACGTCATATATTGTAAGCATGCCCTCACTCGTAATGAGGACAATGACCTTGACATTCATAGACATGCTGTATCAGCATATATGTTTAATATACATCTAAATGTATTACGAATCATACATATAATATATGTGGTGTATGTAATGTAGTATTTATTATTGATATTATGATATTAAGTAGGGGTAATTTTCAAAACTGCTTCTATAATTACCATGTCATCGCATAAATCTGATAATACTAATAATAATATTTATTTGTAACTAAGGTTTAGCATCTATTAATATACAATTGTATATCTTGGTACACTTGCATCTCTGTCACAACACTCCGTATTACACTCCGTATTATACAACTAAACTTAACACTGGCTACATTGTTATATAAAACAATATAAACATGCCACGTGACCTACAACTTGACCTACAAAGTTAGGATAACCCACGTGATATATCATGTGGGTTATAGCCTACTCCGTATGTAATGATGTAAGCCGTACTGGTAGTAGATGTACTGTTCACGTTCACACACCCACACCCGCACACACGTTCACACACACACACACACACACACACACGCACACACACACACGCACGTATAGAACAGTGGATGTATATATACTATACTATATACTATTGTACACCTAAATAGAACCGTGTTATATTATGTGTTTATAATACATGTATACACTGTTTATTATACATACACACATATACATATATATATATATATACTACTTTTAAATAGTATACACTATTATATAATTACACTTACTTACACCTGCAAACATGATAGTAACAATATTATATAATTACACTTACTTACACCTGCAAACATGATAGTAACAATATTATATAATTACACTTACTTACACCTGCAAACATGATAGTAACAATATTATATAATTACACTTACTTACACCTGCAAACATGATAGTAACAATATTATATAATTACACTTACTTACACCTGCAAACATGATAGTAACAATATTATATAATTACACTTACTTACACCTGCAAACATGATAATAAGCACATTGTGCACACGTTATTACATATGCATAAAACTTAATCACAATCCATTGTGTATATTAAACAGTGTACATGCAATAGCCTCCATTACTATTGGTACACACATCTAAGTAAGAGTGAACACTCCGCCCACCGCACCTCTCACACCGCACACCACACAATACATGTGTAATAAAGCATAACACACAACTCGCCCAAGTGTACAGTGGACAGCCTATAATCAAGGACACGTCCTTGCTATAATGCAATACTTTACGCATGCGCAGGGATGACTTTCAACGTTTGTAGTACGATACCGTAACACCAGAGGGCTTTGGTCTCTCTGTGATGAATCAATGCCAGTCGTAATGAGTGTATGTAACACCTTATTGCGTCATATTCACACTCATGTCAATTACGTCATCGTATAGTATTACGCAATACATACAATATGTTCGATTATGTAAGAGTGGGTGAGTGTGTGACACACACTGTGTATCCATCCGCATACTAAGTATATATATATATACTTATATATAATGTCAGTATCATTATAGAGCTTATCTCACTGTATATTATTATTATAAGATTTGATTTTAAAAAATGGGTAATTATAGAAACAAATCTTATCGAGACAATTACCCTTCATACATCTATATTTAGACGTGTACCGCACTTCGTGTATAGCACTACTTCACGTTACAAAGAGATGTGTATTCCTGTGTGTATGTTACCATGTTAGTTACCAGTGAAACTTGCTCTACGTGAAGGACATACACTATAGGACATACAGTGTAGGTGTCTAATTATAAGGGTCAATAGGCGATCATCTGCGTGTAAACAAACATCCCACTAACTGTAGAAATATCACGTGATATTCCGCTCACAAGATAGTATACACCTGTGCTGTGTGAAGATGTTGAGAAGGCAGTGTATCTAGACAGATTGTTGTGTGAGGTATTGCCGCTAGGGTGCGATACAGTACGTCGTGTTTGATGTATTCGAGTTAAGAATCACTCAGGCGTAACATCTATAGTAATAGAGTAATGAGGGATGTGCATTGCGCATGTATGTGTATTTATGTTCTATCATATTATAAAGTGTTTTGGCTCATATTTATAAGGAATGCTTCGCAAAATATTAGGTTTTGATGCATCCAACATATTGTATATAAAACCTCATACCGGATATTATATACATTGTATATTGTTGATGTATAATGTATATCGTGGGCATGTGCAGTGTACAACCGGAAGTGTATAAACACTATAGCTTATAGGTTTGGTACACTGACGACAGCTACAGTTCAGAAGAGGGGGCTGGATATCTTTATGTAATGACAATTGTTCTGTTAATACGTTAGGGGCGTGGCTTGTTCGTATTGTAGGCGTGGCCTATTATATCGGTCGTGTATCATCTTCTTATGAGAAGGGTGTTTCTCCGAGCGTATCTAATATCATGGGAAGAACTGTATACATTACTCTTCTTTTTAATAAGTTTGATAGATGCATTTAGTGCACACATGTGTGTTTTGTGAGAGTGTGTGTGTAAGTATATGTGAACACATAATTCATATAATATCAGAATACATTATAGATGGAAAACAAATCACATTATTCAATATGACGTCAGAGATTTCTATTCATCTCAGCGGGAGGGATGCTGAGGGCAAGATGAGAGAGACTATAGAGGCTGAGAGAGGATGAGAGGGTATGAGGGTAAGATGAATTGTTTACGTTAAAGACGAGTGGCGCAGTGGGAGACAATAGAATAGCTTCAAAGGGAACCCCTGTGGTTTTATATCGAGGGGTGTAGTACCAGATCTGTTGCATTTTATATGGCTCATTATACATAGATGCACACTAAGGTACGTGTGAACTAAACCTGTTCGTACCCTGTACAATTCACCCTGTTCATTTATTTTAGTTCAGTTACTTAGCTATATATAACATATATATATATATATATAACATATATATATATATATATATGTGTTTATATTCCTATCTATTAATATATATTTAATAACATTATTTATATAGTAAATACTGTATACAGTATGTAGTAGGTATACCTATTATATTTGTATATATATTATATATATATATACTGTATAATATACAGTGTATATTCTACATTGTACATTGTACACTCGATAACGTATACTATATACAGCATCCTAAACCCGCAGTATAGTGGAGGCATTGCCCCTTACGATACATCATATTTAGTGGAGGCATTAATACAGAATATTGAATATCTATGTCGAGTGCTATATAAGCTATCGTACACAGCTCATCGTCTAAGCACTACTGCAATATTAATATAATCGTAGTTATACATCGACGGGTTTAGATATCGCACACCCTACACATATTGATTGTCGTAGTTATATGTAAATATTTAATAACAATATAAAAATAAGCAGAATTAAGCGTGCGTACATTGTATCCGGAGTGTAATGTACGCCGTACACTGTACTCTGGATACGTTATACAATCCGCACTTTCGCACACGCGCACCGCCCACACCTCACAGCACACCTAGCACGCACAGTGTGTGTGTGCGTCGCACACCGCACACATTATGCAACATCACGTGACTGTCATTATTGGTGTATTGACGCCGTGTATGCCGTGATCTGACGCATGTCCCTCGCATGTCATTCGTATAGCATGGGAAATGGTATATTTTATGTCCTTCGTATAGCTAAGGAGTAAATACAATGTCTTTCGTATTATTTGTTATATAAGCCGTACGAGTGATTGTAGATATATTGAGTCATTGTAGATATAATGAGTCATTGTAGATATACAAAGGACATATCATATATGACATGGTATATATATACAATATACGGCGTACGCTCGGCTTCTACTACTACTACCCCTTGCTACTATTAGTAACTAACTACTACATGCTGCTAAGAACATATATGTTATTATGATTATATATGTTATTATGAATATTGTATTTCAGTAACGTATGTTATAACATATATTATATATTATGTATATATATATATATAATATATATTCTATTATTTCTGTGAATCTATACGAATCTTATAGATGTATATATATATATATATATATATATATATAATATATATATAATATATATTCTATTATTTCTGTGAAACTATACGAATCTTATAGATGACAGTGTTTAAATAAACTACCTATATATTCTATTAATAGATATATTACGAACGCCTCGGGCTTTGCTATTAATGCTACCTCGGCTACTGGTATTCACTTTGATTTTAGTACTATATATATAAATAACCTCGTTTCTGAGTTAAACCACTTTTCCCCGCGTTCACCCACACGCGCGTCACTTCCGCTCTCGCACACGTCACTTCCGCTCTCGCACACGTGCGCCGGTAATCACACACGCACACACACCTCACTACACACGCGCACACATACCGCACACGGCGTGTATAATGATAACTTAGGCTAGAGTGTGCGATGTGCTATAGAGTGTGCGATGTGCTACAGAGTGTGCGATGTGCTATAGAGTGTGCGATGTGCTATAGAGTTTGCGATGTGCTACAGAGTGTGCGATGTGCTATAGAGTGTGCGATGTGCTATAGAGTGTGCGATGTGCTACAGAGTGTGCGATGTGCTACAGAGTGTGCGATGTGCTATAGAGTGTGCGATGTGCTATAGAGTGTGCGATGTGCTATAGAGTGTGCGATATGCTACAGAGTGTGCGATGTGCTATAGAGTGTGCGATGTGCTATAGAGTGTGCGATGTGCTATAGTGTGTGCGATTTACCATTAGGCCGCACATTATATAACAGGAACACTGTACGAAGCCGTACACCGTACATACACACGTCCCAGTCTCACTCACATGCTTAGCACGTCGTGCTATCCTGCTGCCATATGGAGTGTGTCACATACGTTCACTTAAAATGCCTCGCCTGTATATATTATTTATATATTATATATATATATATATATATATATATATATATATATATATATATTATTGATATACGTTGTATGTGTTCAGATACATTAAAAAGTGACGTAAAACCTATTATGTAACAGTAATGCTATGTGATAATAATAATAATAAGTAAACACGACGATGTTGTGGATTTCAATCAGACGCCTAGCATCGCCCCCTATCGGAGTTGTTTAGCCTCGCCATAAGGACACGTCCTTGCTCACCGGACATATGATGTAAATACACGCATGCGCTAACGCACTCGTAACGTTAATGCTGTATGTGTGCATAGTACACGTACCACACTGTGTAGGGTGTATGGTGTAGGGTGTATGTAGCACGAGTAGTGGTCACTGACCAATGTTCAGGTGGACAGGTGATCAGATGGTCAGATGGACAGATGGTCAGGAACATTTCGTAATTACAATAGAAGGGTTGATTCATCTGTCAAACTGTCCATGCTCAAAGACTACAACCTTGCATGTGACGTCATAGTTATTGTAAGGTCATGACCCCGTTATAACATTTGCAAATGTTCCACAAGTGGGACTAATTGTGTAAAACTTTCATTAGGACATAATCAAGAGAAGTTTTATAAGTAAATCGTTTGATGTCTAATACAAATAATCATGATAAGCATTAATTATAAATTGTTTGATTATAATATAATAATTACATTTATATAATACGAATATATAACTATTGCATATATGTGTTACTTATAAAGTGCTTCACATAATAACGATGTCCTCACTATTTCTGTCGGTCAGTATATCACGTGTAGTACATGCAGGTACAGACAGACATGCTTATCACGTAGTATTAC